>NW_019168466.1:0-10311 GCF_002303985.1 Durio zibethinus | reverse complement strand
GTTTCCACATGGTATGAGATCCAGGACTTTCTTTCCATTGCCCTTTCCTAATTTGTCATATGGAAGGCTTCTTTCCTCTTCACCTACATGTAATAGGGGCCTGTTAAAAGTTTAAATAACTAATATTATATCAAAAAATTATTTAATTTTTTATTTTAATATAATAATTTAATAACTTTATTATACAAGCACATAATTGCTTGTATAATTCTTTATGAGCAGTTTTTCAATATACATTTAGTTTTACTTTTAGTTTTTCATACATTTTTATTTCTTAGTTTTTCCACATGGTATGAGATCCAGGACTTTCTTTCCATTGCCCTTTCCTAATTTGTCATATGGAAGGCTTCTTTCCTCTTCACCTACATGTAATAGGGGCCTGTTAAAAGTTTAAATAACTAATATTATATCAAAAAATTATTTAATTTTTATTTTAATATTAATAATTTAATAACTTTATTATACAAGCACATAATTGCTTGTATAATTCTTTATGAGCAATTTTTCAATATACATTTAGTTTTTACTTTTAGTTTTTCACACATTTTATTTCTTAGTTTTTCCACATGGTATGAGAGCTAGGACTTTCTTTCTGTTGCCCTTTCCTAATTTGTCATGTGAAGGCTTCTTTCCTCTTCACCTACACATGATGGGGCCTATTAAAAGTTTAAATAACTAATATTATATCTAAAAATTATTTAATTTTTATTTTAATATTAATAATTTAATAAGTTTAGTATACAAGTACCTTAGGTTTATATACAATTAACTAGTGAGTAAACTAGGAAACTAAATCTTCCTAAAAACTAATCCTATAATTGAGGTATTGTCTATCCTATTTTTTTGACCTTAATTCTAGGGATATAAATACTTAATTCTAGAGATACAAATATAAATATACAGATTACAAGATTACAACCAACTATAAATAAGTGTTTTCCCACAAATAGCAAATCAAAGGAAGAGATTGTACTCTCTACACATAATAAAAAATAATTAAGGGATTCAGTATAATTATCCAAATCACTCATTATTCTAAAAATAAGAGACTTAACTAAAATAGACAAAGTCAACTAATCAAGCAATAATGAATATTAGATTTTCACAAAAGTTAATAGGGTACACTTGATGGAAAATTATGAGACATTTTGAGATTAATATCAAATAAAAGAAACCTAAATTTTGTAAGCTATTTGAGGGCTTCATAATACTTGTTGAACAATGCTAATGAAAGGTAGGTTTAATAACCAATAATTCATTTTTAATTATAATTAATTAAATTATAATAATTAATAATTCTAATTAATTAATATTCCAAAATTAATAAGTAAAAAGATTTTTAAAAATAAATTTGTTTATTGAGTGAGTTCAAATAGTTATGATGTTTGAACAATTATTTATTTCAAATTATTATGATCTTTTGTTTTGTTATAAAACAATTGTTTCTATTCATGCAAGTTTATTTGGAATAAAATAATACTAATGTATTAACATTCTAAAAATTAATAAGTTGAAGATTTAAAAAATTAATTAGTTTACTGAACCAGTTCAAATAGTCATATCCATTTAAACTATTATCTATTTCAAATTGTTATGACATTTTATTTTATTGTAAAACAATTGTTGCTTATTGATCAAGTTGAAATAGTTATGACTATCCAAACAATTATTTATTTTAAAATATTATGACATTTTGTTTTGTCATAAAACAATTGTTTCTGTTCATAGTAAGCGTATTTTGAATAAAATAATATAAATTTATTAATATTCCAAAAATTAATAAGTAAAATTTTAGAAAATAAAGCTCTTTTGTTAAATTAATTTAAAATGATAATTTTAAAATAATTAATAAATATTATCGATAATTTTAATAATTATAATATTTTTATTAAAATTATTATTCTTATATAATATAGTTATTATATATAGGTAATAATTAATTGTTCTAATTAATATTTAAATTAATTAAATTATTAAAACTAATAATTATTATTTAATAGATTATAATTTTATTAAGAAAATTATTTGTTCAATATGCTTATTTATAAACCCAATTATTGGATAATGATTATAATTTTATTAATTAAACCATAATATTAGATAAATTATATAATGATTAAGCTTGTATGATAATAAAATAAAGATATTAATATGAATTATTGATTTTAATTTAATACAACTAATAAATAAATAATTATATTTATTAATTTTCAAAATATTTAACTAATATTTTAATAATTATTATTAAATATATTTTTACTAGTTATATTTAATACTATAATATATATTAATTTTAAAATATTAAATCTAATTTATTTATATAATTAAAATTAATTAAAATTTTTACTTATTAATTTAAAATTAAAATAATTGCTATAATTAAATAATAATCTAATTTAATTATAATATATAATTAATTAAAATTAATATAAATATTTAAATTTTAAATATTAAAACTAATATATATTGTTTTAATATACTAATTTGTTGAATTTAAAAATAAATATTTAAAATTTATTTTAAGTAATAATTATTACAGTAGCTTTAATAATTAATACAATAAATCTAATTATTTAATCTAATTATTAATAAAGTATTAATTAGCTAACATACATATTGACAATATAAAACTATTACATAATTTAATTAATATTTAATTGATTAGTATTAAACTATAATACATTGAGTCATTAAAATTATAATGAATATTGTTTAATTAATTATTAACTATTTGACATAAATAAAAGTTTACTAATTTTGACTATAATTACTACTTTAATAAATATTTAATTTATTAATTAAACTATAATTAAATTATTAGCCTATAATAACTAATATAAATTGTTTATATTAAATTTATACTATTATTATTCAAATATTAATCTACTTTAAATTTTATATTATTAAATATAATATTATATTATATAATAAACTTACTTACTAATTATTATTTTAGTAATATTTGTTATTACTTAAATATTTAATTCCAAATGTAAATAGTTGTTATATTGTTATTTGGAATTATATAAAAAATCATAAAAATCAAATTGTACTAATTTATAATTAATAATTTAAAATATAAAAAAGTAATAATTTATATCTTATTATAAATATTAAGAGATTATAAATTTAGTATAATAAATTTACTATAATTTAAAGTAAGTATTAATATTAATCATTATCTAAATAACAAATAGATAGGGCATGACTAGAAAATAATATTATTAAATTAAAAATTAATGAATTATAATTAATATAGTATAATAATTATTTAAATAAACTAGTTAAATAATAATAAATTATTATAATTTATCTATATTACCATGCTTATTTAATTATAATTTAATTAAATTAGTAATAACAAATTATATTTGATATAGTATATTAACATTCAAAAAATTAATAAGCAAGAAATTTTAAAAAATAAATTTGTTTACCGAACAAGTTCAAATAGTTATGACTATTTTAATTATTTTATTGGTTAAAATATATTATATAATTTATAATATAATTAATAATTAAAATATTATTGGTTTTAGGATTTAAATAATAATAATAATACTTAATTATTAAATAACTAAATTAATATATAAGATTAATAAAAATAACCTTTTATTTTAGTAATTAATATACAATTAATCTAATAAAATAATATTAATTATATTATAATAATAAATCAATTATTATTAATTTAATATATAGACTATTAATTATAGATATTAAATATTATATATTAATCCTAATAATTAATAATTATTATAATAACGTTTACTTAATTAGTATAATAAATTATATTATTATAATAATTATTGAAATGTTTATCATTATTAATAGTTAATAATTATAAATTAATATTATAATTATTATATATTAAATAGTTTTGTTATTAAACTATTATATAACAATATATAATTAATTAACTTATTAACTAATATCTAATTAACTATTATTTAATTTATATTTAATTAAAGTTTAATTATTAAATAACTAATATTTAAATGTTCAAATAATATTATTATTTAATAATAATTTAGTTTAATTATTATCAATAATTATTAAGTTACAAAAATATATTTATTATTAATATTTGAATAATTAAATTAGTATTATTTTATTTCGAATAAACTTGTATGATAAAAAAAATTTGTTTTATGACAAAACAAAAGGTCATAATGATTTGAAATCGATAATCATTCAAATGACCATAATTATTTTAACTGATTCGATGAACATATTATTTTTTAATTTTTTTACTTATTAATTAGAAAATGTTAACAAAATTTGTATTGTTTTATTCTGTCTAAGCTTTTATTAACTGAAATAATTATTTTATAACAAATCAAAAGGTTATGATGATTCTAAATAGTAATAATTTTATACTAATTTAATAATATTAAAATAAATATTTTCGAATACATGAGTCATGACTCAGATAATTATTACTATTTAGAATCATAAATTAAGTATCATAATAAAATTATTAATTAAAATATTAAATTAATTATATTTGATCTATTTATAATTAATAAATATAATTATTACCAGTTCATATTAATTTATTTTATTTGAATAAGATTATTATAAGGAAATATTATTCAAAATAATATACTAATAGTAGATCTATTTGAATTAAATTTATATATTTATTATAATAAACATTTTATAATTTTATAATTTATATTATTAATATATTAAATCCCTTAAGAATTATTAATTATATTCTATAAACTAATGTTTTAACATAATTCATAATTAATTATAATTAATTACTAAATAATAAAAAAATAATTTATATAAATTATTTGATAATTTACAAATTGTTTAATAACTGATAGATTTAAAAAATAAATTTATTTACTGAACCAATCAAATAGTTAAGGCTATATGAATAATTATCTATTTCAAATCGTTATGACCTTTTATTTTGTCATAAAACAAAAGTTTTGTTCATATAAGTTTGCTCGAAATAAAATACTATTAATGTATTAATATTTCAAAAATTAATAAGAGATTTAATAAATAAATCTATTTACCATACTAGTTCAATTAGTTATTAAATATAAAAATTAATAAGTTATTAAATATAATAATAATTGAATATTTTATTTTAATTGAATATATCTATTTATAGGATATATAAGTAATTAATTATAATTCAAATATTCTGAATAAGTTATTAATTTGGCTTATCCTTGCTTTTGATGGTTTGCTTACTATAAGTTATATTATTATATTTTTATAAATATAAGATTAATTTAATTATTTAATTATTAAATACTAATTAATTAAATTAGATTAAGTTACTATATAATAAGGATTTAAATATTTAAATTATAATAATTATATATAAAAATTTATTTAATTATTTAGAAATAATTATAAAATTATTAATTAATTTATTATCAAGTTATTTAATAATTAATATTAATACTTAAATTATATTAATATTAATATTATTTTAATAATTTATAACAATTAATATTATAATTATTTATTAATATTATTTACTTATAAATTTATAATTATAATATTAATAATTGTTAATAATAATTTATAATACTATTAAAATATATTATAAAAAATAATATTATAATATAATAATTATATTAAAATATTTTTAAAACTTATAATGTTTAGTTAATATTTATGAAATAATTATTAAATAATATAATTATTATTAATTTATAGCATTAAATTACATTATAATTTATTTATTAATTATAAATATTAATATATTATAAATATTATTAAATTATTTTTAATAATTTACTCAATTATTTTATTAATTTAATAAAACTCAATTAAATATTAATTAATATTTTATTAATAATAATTAACATAATCATTAATTTATAAAGGTAATATTATGTTTTATAACAATGAATATTATAGTAATTTAATATCATAATATTTTTAATTAAATTTGTTTGATAATAATAATTATTATGTTAAGAATAATTAGTATTAATATAAATTATTAATTTTAAATTTGTTTAATTAATAACACGTATTAGTTTATTGATAATAAATTATAGAATAATATTATAATAACATTAGAAATCTAAGATAATTAATAATATTAATTATAATAATAATTAAATAAATTATATTAATATAATATTTATTGAATAGATTATAAGTTGTATATTATTTTATTATCTAATTTATTATAAATTAGATATAATTTGACTTTTTGTTTAATTAAATTATTATTATATTTATTATTATATTAATAATTTTAGTTATATTAAATAATAAGTATAATATAATTAATTAATTATTATTATATATAATAATTTATTATAAACTATAAATTTATATTAATAGTTTAATAATTATAACTTTATGTTTAAATATCATATTTAATATTTTATTATTATTGCATAATAATTATATAAATTGATTATTATATAAATTAATTATATTATTAATTTAAAATATGCTAATTAAATAACTTAATTAATTGGTTATTATTATATATATCATTAAATAGTGAGTGATTAATTGGTTATTTTTCATAACAATTGTTCCTCTTCATGAGAAATTATTTAGAATAAAATAATACTGAATAGATTAATAATACTATAATTTGTTATTACTATTAATAATTAATAAATTAATTTGTTTTATCATAAAAATTAATAACTATTTGATTATACTTATAAAAATTAAGTATAATTTTTAATAATAAATAGTATAAATAATTTATAAAATAATATTAAAATTTGATAAACTGATTTATTTTTTAAATCTCCAACTTCTTAATTTTGAAATATTAATAAAGTAATATATTTTATTTTGGATAAGCTTTTATGAACTAAAACAATTGTTTTGTGATAAAACAAATAAACTATTTTAATTATAATAAAATAATTTTATTAAAAATATTATAAATGATATTAAAAGGGAATTATTAGATTAATTAAATTTAATAATTATAATTAAATTATTATTTTTATTAATATTATATGAAATAATCTAATAATAATCTCAGATTAATAATAATCATTAAAACTTAATAACCAAGAAAATTAAAAATAAATTTAATTGCCAAACCAATTCAAATAGTTAAGACTCTATGAACTATTATTTATTTCAAATTGTTATGACCTTTTCATTTAATGTAAAACAATTTTTTTTTCATACAAGCTTATTTGATTTATAATTAAATAAAATTTTACTTAATTAATAGCATAATAATAATAAGAAAATTTAATGTTATAATAT
The DNA here is from genome assembly GCF_002303985.1 of Durio zibethinus. The sequence goes on along the minus strand of NW_019168466.1, from coordinate 3,084 downwards.
ATAAAATAATTTTATATAAAATAAATTTATTTTATATATTTTTAATTAATTATTATAAATATATTGTAATAATATAATTATTTTATATATAAATAATTTATATAATAATTTATATTGTTATTTAAGAATAACTAGTTATATAAATAGAAATGGAATTTTTAAAATATATAATTTAATTATAATTGTTTATTTTTATATATAAAAATTATTGTTTATTTAATTTGGTAATTATTTATTTTAAAATAATACTAGTATTTGATATTTTAATTAATAATTTATTAGTATTTACTAAAAATATATATTATAAACTATTTATAATTATTTATATTAATATCTTATTAACTTATATTATTTAAATAATAATTATTCAATTTAATAATATACTAACATAATTAAGTTATTATATATATTAAAATAATATTATATAAATATTGATACTAAAAATTATTCATTTATAATATTATATTAACTATATTATATCAACAATAATTGATAACAGTTTATTTATTTAATATAATATTATTATAAAATTATAATATAAATATACAACTATTTATAATAATGACTATTAGTTATTATATTGAAATTTGGATTAGATCTATTTATAATTATTATTTACAATAATTATCTAATAATTTATTAGAATAAATAAATAATTGTTATTTATAAAATATTATGATATATTAATTTAATATTAACTTTATTATAATTTATTATAGTAATTAATATACTAATTTTAAATAACTAATCTATTTACTTCGATAAAAAATCAATTAAAATAATTTATTATATTAACTAATAAAACTAGTATTATTTATTATAAAATAATTCAATAATATTATTAAATTAGTATTGTTTTATTAAATTTATTATTAAAAAAGCAACAATTAATTAATTATATTATAATTAAATAATATAATTATTTATTAATCTTATTAATATTTAAACCATATCAGAATCCTTTTCGAGCCATAATTAATAATTATTTTAGAATAAGTTATTTATTTATTAATAAACTAATAAATTTATTTTAATATTTATTAGTAAAAATTTTAAAAATAATTTATTTAAACCAAATTGAGCTAATTCTCTTGCATTTTCCAGTTCAACATCTCCACAAACTCTACTATGCTTGTATAAGATAATCAACTAGTTCAAATTTTTTTGTTACTAAATCTGAATGCAAATTGTTTTATGCAGTGCCATAATTATGATAGTTGTTGAAGCTAATGGACATTATGTTGAGCCATTTGTGTACAAACTTGTTCATATATTCAGGGGAGACATGCTCATCTTAGTAAAAGTCGATCTGGACCTTTACAAGAATTATATTGGATTCACATCAAATATTGTTATGCATGTAATTTTGACTAAGGTTGTCATAATCGATTATGACAACTAATTGTATTAAAACTATATTTAATTATTTATTTTCTATAAATTATTCAACGGATATGATCAAGTATAAATAATTTTATTATACATTTATAATTTTAATTTACAAATAATATAATTATATATAATATGAATGTTATTAATATTATATATAAAATATGAAGCAATATTTTAGATATTAAATAAATATTTAAATAATAACTATTATTTATAAATATAATATTAATTTATAATAATAAATTACTAATAAATTAATATTTATACTATAAATTAATAACAATAATTAAAATGTTTAAAACATTTATTAAACATTAATAAAAAATAACTTATTAAAGAATATTATATAATAAGTTATTCATTATAATAATTAATTAACCATCAACTTTTCTTCCCCTATTTTCTTGAGCAAACAGTAGGATTAAATGATACAAAAGAACTTATAAATATGTAGTATTTCAAATTCATTTTTCATGATGCTATTTTTGTTGGCTAGAATAAACTTCAGAAACTGGAGCTACTAAATTAAAGGAAAAGCACAACGGTAGGTTGATACCCCATGACTATTTTTCCTTGATTGCGAATTAATTTTGCATATGATTGCATTCCACTAGAAATTCATCATTAGAGTTAGTTTGAATATCTACTAATGCAAAAATATATGACAAAAAGAGAAAGCTGTGAGCTCTTGTTAATGTGGATGCAAATGATATGGTGGATAACTGCTATTAGTTTGCGGCTACTATAGAGAAAAAGTAAAAGCAGTGGGTTTTGAGAAAATTTTAATGAAAGCTATGGCAGATTAAAATGATTATATTATAACTAAAAATTATAATATAATATAAATTTATATTAATTATTAAGTAAATAATTGTATATTAATTTATTATAAGTTAATTACAATAATATATCCATACTAATTAAATTAATAATAATATAATTAAATCACAATTATTATAATGTTATTAAAAATAACATTATTTATAATGTTATAAATATTAGTAATTTGTATTTAATTATATGAACTAAATATAATTAATTGATAAAATCTATTTTATTAATTAATATTAAAAATTATTGACAATTAATAATAACATTTATTATAAATTTAAAATTAGTTACTTATAAATATTATATTAAAAATAATTAATAATTAACAATATTAATTATTAAATATTATATTAATAAAATATAAATAAAATTAATAAATTAAAATATTAAAAATTATTTAATAATTAATAATTAATTATTATTTTAAAAAATAAAAAATTAAAATAAAAAATTAAATAAAAAAAAAATAAAATTTAAAAAAAAAATATTAAAAAAAAATAATAATTATCTATTTAATATTGTTATTAAATTTAATAACTATTTGAACATAATTATAAAATTAATATATTAATAATATTATAAATTTTATTAATTATACATTAGTTATTATTAAATATAAATTATTAAAATATAAACTAAATAAATATTTTATTAATTATTTTAATATAAGTTAAGTATTAAATAACTTAAATAGATAATTAAATAATAATATTTATAATATTTAAAATAATTATAATCTCTTAATATTTATAATAAGATTATAAATTATTACTTTTTATATTTTAAATTATTAATTATAAATTAGTACAATTTAATTATTATTAAATAATTATAAGCTAATTATAATATAATATAGTTTAT
>NW_019168465.1:0-12704 GCF_002303985.1 Durio zibethinus | reverse complement strand
CGCGCCCCCCTCGGCCCCCGCCTGGGGCCCTGGGTGCGGGGCGGTTGCCTTCGCCCCCCTCGGCCCCGCTGGGCCCTGGTGCGGCCGGGTTGCCTTTCGCGCCCCCTGGCCCCCGCTGGCCCTGGTGCGGGCTCTTGCCTCGCCCCCCCTCCGCCGCCGCTTGCCCCTCCGTCGCCCCCCTCGCTCCCTGCCGGGCCTTGGTGTGGGCCCCTGCCTCGCGCTGGTGCGGGCGGTTGCCTCGCCCCCCTCGGCTCCCGTTGGCCCTTGTTGCGGGCCCCTGCCTCGCCCCCCTCGGCCCCTGCGCCCCCTCGGTGTGGGCTTTGCTTGTTTGGCCCCGTGTCCCCGTTTCCGCCCTTTTCCCGTCTCCTGGTCGCCTCTCTGTCCCCTCTCTCCTGCTCTTTCGGGGGTGGTGGTCCGGCCCCCCCTCTCCCCCCCCCCGGGGGGCGTCGGTGTGCGCGCTGGGCCTCCCCTTGCGTGCCCCCCGGCCCCCGTCCCTCGCCCGCCCTCCCGGGCGTGCCTGCCTTCCGGCGCTTTTTGTCCGGCGCCTGGTTGCTCCGGTGCCCGGCCGGCGCCCCTGGCCTCGCTCGGTTGGCTTGCCTGCCCCCCCGGGCGCCGCGCTCCCGCCCGTGCCCGCGGCGGCTGCTGCCCTCGCCCCCGCCCCCGTCCCTGCCTCGGGCCCCGGCTCCCTGGGGTGGTGCGCGCCGCCGCTGCGGTTGCGGGCTTGGCCCGGCCCCGTCTCTCGGTCTTTGCCGGTCTCGCGGTCCCTTCTCCTCGGCCCCCCCCTGCCTTGGCCTCGCCGCGGCCGTGCCCGCCGCCGCTGCTGCCCGCGCCCCCGGCCCCCGTCCCTGCCTCGGGCCCCGTCCCCCTGGGGTGGTGTCCGCGGCGCTCGCGCGTGCGGTCTCGGCCCGGCCCCGCCTTGGTGGTCTCGCCCCGTTGTTGCCTGTCGGCTGGCCGGGGCCGTCTCGTGGCCCTTGCTCGTGTTCTTCTCGTGCCCCGCGGTTGTGGCGTGGCCTCGCCCGTCGTTTCCTCCGCTCGCTCGTCGCGTCCTCGCTCGGGTGGGTTGTGGCCCGGCGCGCGTGGCTGCTGCCCCCTGTCCGCCCTGGGCCTCTGCGTGGTGCTCTGGTTGTGCGTGTTGGCCGGCTCCGTGCTCGCTGCCTCGCCCTGTCGCCCCGTCCTCCTCTTCCCTCTCCCCTCGTGCGGTCGTCGTCCCCCGGGGGCGCGCTCGGGCTCCTGTGCTGCCTCCCTGCCTCGCTGGCCCCCGGCTGTCTCGCCCTCCCTCCTCCGTCTCGTGTGCCGCGGGGCCCCGGGTCGGCCGTCCCTCGTGGCCGGTGTCCCCCGCGTGCCCCCCGCTCCTCCGTGGCCGCCTTGGTGCCCCGGCGTTCGCTCGTGCTCTCGGCTGCGGCCCGTTTCGCGGGCGCGGGCTCTCGGCCCCCGTTCGTCGCTGCTCTGCCTTTCCGTGCTCGCCCCGCCCGCCGCTTGCGCTCCGCGTCGGGCTCTCTCCGCCGCTCGGTCGGTGCGTCGCGGCCCCCGGTGCCCCCGTCCCGCCGGCCTGCTCCCTGGTTGCTCCTGCCCGTCGTCCTCTGCTTGTCTCCCCGCTTCCGCCCTGCCTGTGTCCGTCTGCCCTCCTTCCGCCTGTGCCCCTGCGCCTGGCTCCTTCCCTCCGTTCTCGTTTGTTTGCTGGTCTCTCCTCCTCGGCTCCCCGTCGTCCTTCTCGCGCTCCTCCGTGCCCCCCCCCGCCTTCTGGCCGGGCTGCCTTTCTTCGCTCCCCGGTCGCCGCGGGCTCTGCCCGTTGCTCTGCTGCTTCCTGCTCCCTCGCCGGCTCGCCCGGCCTTTGTGCCGGCGCCGCCTCCTTCCCCTTTCTGCCCTCTCCCCTTTCGCTGGTCGGCTCGTGGCCTCCTCTGGTGGTGCCGGGTGCCGGCGCCTTCGGGTTCGCTTCCGGCGCGGGCGCCTGCGCCCCGGCTCCCCCTCCCCGGCCGGCCGCCGGCGCGCCCCTTCCCCCTCCTGCCCCGGGGCGGTCGTGCCCTCCCTCCCCTCCCGGGCTCTCTGCGTCTGGTCCTTGGCCTGCGTCCCCTCTCCCTCCCTTCCCGCGGCTCCCTTGGCGGGCCCGTCTGGTGCCCGCCGCCGCGGTCCTTCCCGCTCCCCTCGCGTCTCTTTCCGTTGTTGCCGTTCCCCGCTCGTCGTTGGCCCTCGGGTTGGGTCGTCCGGTCCGCCTCCCGGTGCGCCCCGGTCTGCTCGTCCCTCCTGCCGGCGCGCTCTCCTGGCCTTCCTTGCCCGGGTCGTTCCTCCGGCGCTGTTCCTTTGCCGCCCTTCGCGTGCTCCCCGCCGGCCTCCGCTTGTCTCCCTTCGCCTGGGCTCCCCTCCTCGGCTTTCGGTCCTCTTGTGTTGGCCTTCGGGCTCGGCGTCCTGCTTCCCCGGGCCCGTCGGGGGCCTTCGTCTTTCCTCGTCCGCGGTGCCCTTCTTGGCTTTCTGCCCGCCGCCCCCCTGCGCCCGCCTTTGCCCCGGCTGTTTTCCTTCCTCCCGCCCGCCCGTTGGGGGCTCGCCGCCGCTCCGCTCCCGTCCTCGTCTCCCCCTCCCCGCTGCCGCCCGGGCTCGGCGGCTGTTCCTTTTCGGCCTCCGCCGGCCCCTTCTGCGCCCTCCCCGTCTTTGGGTTCCGGGGGCGTCTGGTCGCCCGGCTGCCCCTTCCCGGCCTTGCCGGCCGGGCCCCCCGGCGTGGCGCCTGCGGCTTCCTTTGCCTCCCCCGGGGCCCCTTCCCCGGTCCCGCCCTCGTCCGGCTTGCCCGCCTGCGCGCTCTTTCTTGCTTCTCTGGGTGGTGGTGCCTGGCCGTTCTTCGTTGGTGGCGCGCTTTGTCTGGTTCCTTCCGTTCCCGCCCGCGCCCTCCGCCTGCCCTCGCTCCGCGGCGGTGCTCCTTCGTGGCTCGCTTCTTCGCGGGCCTCTGGCCGCTTCGGCCCCGGCCGTTTGCGGCCCTCCCCGGTCTGTGCTGCCCTTCGCTGTTCTGGGCCGCCCGCGCGCTCCCCTGCTGTCTTCCCCGCGTCTCTCGCCTTGGCCGCCCGGCCCGGGTCCTCTTTGCCCTTTCCTCGTGCTGGGGCTCGCTCCTTGCCCTTGTTGGTCTTCCCCGCGGCCTTCCTCGTCCGCGCGCGTCCTCCGCTCGCGTTGCCTCCGTCCCTGCCCTTTGTCCCCCCCGCCCGTCGCTCCTCCCGCTTGCCTGGTCCGGTGCCGTGTTCGGCTCGCGGCGCCGCGGCCGGTCCGCCGCCCGCGCCGTCGCGCGCCGTCCCCTGCCCTTCTCCTTTCGCGGCCGGCGCCGTCGTCCCCCGGTTTCCGTCGGTGCCCCTGCGGCCGGCTCCTTGTCGCCCCCCGCTCGCCGGCCGCCCCGCGGCCGCGTTCCCGCCCCCCCGCGGGGGCGGGGGTGCCCCCGCGCCCCGCGCCCCTCCGGCCCCGGGCGGGCGCGCCGGTCGCTTCGTCCCCTCGCGGGGCGGGCGCCCGCTCGGCGTCGTCCCGCCCTCCGCCGCCCCCGCCCCCCGGCGCGCCTCGCGCCCCGGCCCCGCCCCGCCCCCGGCGCGCGCGGCGCGCCGTCGCCCTCCCGTCCGCGGTGCGTGCGCGGCGCGCGCCGCGCCTCCTTTTGTCGCGCCCCCGCCCCGCCTCTCGGCCCCGGCTCTCTCGGCTCTCGCCTCGCTGCCGCCCGTCGCGCCCTGCGCTCCTTGGTGTGCCTTGCCGCCTCCCGTGCCCCCTCGCGTCTTTGCCCGCCCGTTGCGCCCCCCGCCCTTCGGCCGCGGGCCCGCCTGCCTGGGTGTCCTGCCCCGTCGCCCCCCCTCCGCCCCCCGCCCTCCGGGCTCCGGGGGCCGGGGGCGGGCGGCCGCTGGCCTCCCGCGCTCCCGTGGGTCGCGGTTGGCCCCCCGCGCGTCCCCGGCCCCGCCCGCGCCGTGCCCGTCGGTGGTGGCGCTCCCGCGTGCCTCGTCCCCGGTGCCGCGCGCTCGTTGTCCCTCCGGCCCCCTTCGGCCCCCCGCCTCGCTCGCTCGCTGCTCGCGTCGCGCCCCCCGGTCCGGCGGGCTCCCCCGCTGCGTTTCCGCCTCTCCCTCCGCGGCGGCCCCGCCCCTTCCCCGGCTTCCCCTCGTCCCGGCGCGCGCCCCGGGCCGCGCCCCGCTTGCGCCTCGGGCGCCCCCGGCGTCCGCCTTGTCGTCTGGCGCCGCGTCCTCCGCGGCGGCCCGGGCCCCCGTCCCCTGGCCCGGGGCGCCGGCGCGGGTGCGCGCCCCGTCGTGCCCGGCCCCTGTCGCCCCCCGCGGCGCTGTCCGCGCGTCGGGTTGTTTGGGCCTGCCGCCCCCTCGGGCGGTCCCTTCCGTCCCCGGCTGCCTCCGGGCGCGCGCCCGCTCGCGCCCCCGTCCCGCGCGGGCCGCTGCCCCGGCCTTTGCCCCGCGCGTCCCCGCGTGCTTGCCCTTGTCGGGCGGGCCGCGGCTGGGGGCCGGCGCTGCGCCCCGGTCGGCTGTGGCCCGGCGCGCGCCGGTCCGCCGCTCGGCTCGGGGCGTGGCCCGCCGCGGGTCGCGGCGGCGGCCCCCGCCCGGGCTTTCGCTGTGCCCGCGGCGCCGTCGTCGCCGCGCTCGTGGCCCGCCGCCCGCGCCGTCTCGGCGTGCCCCGGCCCCCGCGTGCTCCGGGCGTCGGCCCGCGGGCTCCCCCTCCGGCCCGTCTTGCCCCCGGCCCCCGGCGTCTGCCCTGCGTGCGCGTCCCCGGGCCCGGCCCCCGTCCGGCGCCCGGCCGCTGCTTGGCGGGCTCCCTCGCGGGTGCCCCGCCGCCCGCCCTTGCTCTTCTGCGCCGGGTTCGCGTGCGCGCCTGCCCGTCGGGCCCCGCCCGCTGGTGCCCTCTGCCTGCGCGGGGCGCCGCCCGCGGCCCCTCTGGTGGCGGCCCGCCGCGCTCCTGCCGTGCCCCTCGTTCGTCTGCCTTGGGTCTCGGGGCGCCCGCCTCCTCGCCCCGTCTCGTCGCTGGTTCCCTCCGCCGTTTCCCTCCGGCTCGCTGGCGCCCCCGTCGCGTTCTCTCGGGTCCCGCCCCTGCTTCGCGGCCTCGGGGGCGCCCCGCCCTCGCCCTCTTCTCCCCTTTCCCTCGGTCGGCCGGCGCGGCTGCTCCGTTGCGCCGCGCCCCGGCCTCGCGCGCTCCCCGTGGGCCCTTTTTGGTCCGCCGCCCTGGCGCTGCGGGCTGCCCCGGCCGCCGGGTTCCGGTGCCGCCCTGCGCGCTCCCCCCGCCCCCCCGGGTGTTGGTCGCTTCCGCCCGCCGGCCGGTGGTCCTGGCCGTCGCCCTCCGCTCCGGCGTGTGTCCCCCTCCCCTGCCGCCTCCCCTCGCCCCGCCCCTGGCTGGCGCTTCCGCGCGCGCCCTCCCCCGGCCGTCGGGGCCCGGGCCCGGCCCCGCTGCGTCGGCGGGCGCGGCGGTCGCCGCCCCCCGGGGCGCGCGCCCGGGCGGCGCGGCCGTCGGTGCCGCTCTTGGTGGTCGTCGCCCCTCTTCCCCTGCGCCCTTTGCCGGCCGCCGCGGGGCCCGGTTCCCTGTGCCCGGCCCTTGCCCCTGGGTTCGTCGCTCCTCCGCGCCGGGGGCCGCCCGTCCGCCCGCGCGTCCCGCGCGCGCTTCGCCCGGGCCTCGGGTTCCCCTTCCTGCCCCGGGCCGCGGCGGCTGCCGGCCCCGTTCGGGCGTCCGGCGCCGTCGGCGGGGGCCTCGGGCCGCGTTCTCTTTTCTGTTTCCCGGCCCGCCCCCCTGGCCCCGGCTCCGCCGGCGGTCGGGTCCCGCGGCCGGCCGCGCCCCGCCCGTCGCGTGGTGTCCGGTGCGCCCCGGCGGCCCTTGCCCCTCCGGCGGCCCGCGTGCCGTCCGCGCCCGGTCGTCCTCCTCCCCGCCTCCGGTCTCCCCGGTGCCCCGCCTCTGGTCGCTGGCCCCTGTCGGCCCGGGCCGTCGGCCCCCTGGCTCCGTCCCCTCGGGCCCCGGCTTGGCTCTGCGGGCTGGGCCCGGGGGTCCCCGTCCCGCCCCCGTCGGCTGCCGGTGCCCTGCTCGCGCTGCTCCCGCGGCGCGCGCGGGTCGCCGCGTGCCGGCCGGGGGCCGGCCTGGGCCCGGCTCCCTCGGGGGCCTTCCCCGGGCGCCGCCCCGTCGCCTCCGCCCTGGTCCGGCCCGGGGCCTCCGCCTGTTTCCTTCCCCCGCCTTGCGCTGGTCCCTGCGGCTGCTCCCCCTGTGCTTTCTGCCCCGTGCTCTGCCTGTCCCCGTGCCGCCCTTCCCCCGCGCGGGTCCCCGGCGGGCGTCCCTCTGCCTCTCTTCCGGTCGCCCCCTGCCTCGTCCTCTCCTTCGTGCCGCGCCTGCCTGGCTTCCCGCGCTTCCCCCTGTCCCTGTCTCCTCTCCCGCGCCCCCCGCCCCGGGCCCGGGCTTGGCGGCCTCCGCGGGGCCCGCCGCCCCTGTTGCGCTTGCCTCTCGTCCGCCTTTGTGCCCTGCCTTGCGCGGTGTCGGCTCCGTGGGCGCCCCCGGGCGCCCTTGCCCTCCCCCTCCTTTTCCCGTTCTTTTCCTTCTTCCGTGCCTCGGCGGCGGGGCCCGCCCCCTTCTTTTGGCCCCCCGGCCGGCCTCGGCCGGTCGCTCCGGGCGGCCGCCCTTGTCCGGTGGGGCGTTTGGCTGGGGCGGCCCCTCTGTTCCCCGCTCCCGCCGGTGTCCTCCGCTGCGCTCCCCGCGCCCCGCCCTCTCGTGTGGCCCCCCGGGTCCCGCTCGTTTGCTTCTGCTTTCCCGTCCGCCTCCGCCCCGTGCCCGCGTGGCCTCTCGCTCCTTTCGCCCTTCGGGCTTTGCCGCTCGCGGTGTCCGCCCCGTTCCCCCGGGCTCCCTGGCTTGTGGCCGCCCCGCGTTCCTCGCGCCGTTGCTTTTTGCTCCTTCGCTGTCGGCTCTTCCTCTCCTTGTGCCGCCGCCTTCCCCCGTGTTGGCTTGTTCCCCCCCTCGGGCCCGTGCGCTGGGTTTCGCCCGTCGTGCGCCCGGTTCGTTTTCCCCTCCTGCTGGCGGCGTCGCGCTCGTCCTTCCCCCTCGTCCGCGCGGCCCCGTTGCTTCGCCCCCTTGGTCCTCGCGCTTGGTTGCCCCGCCCGTGGCGCGCCGCTCCCGTGCGCTGGCTTCTGCCTGCCCGCCTCTCCGTCCGCCTCCGGGCTCGCCGCGCCGCGCGCGCCCGCCGCCCGCTTGCCGCCCCGCCGTCGGGGCCCCTGGCCCCCCGGGCCCGTGTCGTCGGTGCCGCCCCCGCGGCGGCCGCGCCGCGCGGGCCTCCTCGGCGCTCCCTTCCCCGCGCGGCGGGTCGCCTCCTTTGCCGCCGCCTTCCCTCCGCGCCGGGGTCTTGTCCGTGGCCGCGTGGCCTTGCTGCCCCGCTCCGCTGCGCTTCCGCCCTTTCGTCGCTCCGCTTCGTCCCTCCCCCCGTCGCCCCTCCTTCTTTTCCCGCCGTCCCCCTCGGGGGTTGGGCGTGCCCCGGGGCCCCCGTCCCCCGCTCTCGCCCGGGCCCGCCCCCCGCTCGGCCCCGCCCCGCGCGTGCCGGCCCCGCCCCGCCCGCGGGGGGGGCTGCGCGCGCCGCCCCCGGCTCCCGCTGCCGGTCCCCGGGCTGCGCGCCGGCCCCGGCTCCCGCTGTTGGTCCCCTCGGTCGTTGCCCCCCGCCGTCGCTCGCCTCTGGCCCTCGGTCGGTCGCGCCCGGCCTGCCCTGCGTCTGCCTCCGTCCCCCCCGGCCCGCGCGTGCGGGCGCTCCGCCGGCCGGCGGGGCCTGCTGCGCCCGCCGGGGCTCGGCCCGGTCCCCCGCGTGCTGCTGCCGCTCCCGCTGCCGGTCCCGCTGTCGCCCCCTCGGTCCGGCTGGGGCTTCGCCCTGGCCTGCCCTCCGTGTGCCTCCGTCCCCCCCGGCCCGCGCGTGCGGGCGCTCCGCCGGCCGGCGGGGCCTCCTGCGCCCGCCGGCGCCCGCCCCGGTCCCCCCGCGTGCTGCTGTCGCTCCCGCTGCCGGTCCGCTCTTCGCCCGGGCCTGCGCTCCGTCTGCTTCGCTCGGGCCTGCCCTCCGTCTGCCTCCGTCCCCCCGCCCCGCGCGTGCGGGCGCTCCGTCGCCCGGCGGGGCCTGCCGCGCCCGCCGGGGCTCGGCCCGGTCCCCCGCGTGCTGCTGCCGCTCCCGCTGCCGGTCCCGCTGCCGCGCCCCTCGGTCCGCCTGGGGCTTCGCCCTGGCCTGCGCTCCGTCTGCCTCCGTCCCCCCCGGCCCGCGCGTGCGGGCGCTCCGCCGGCCGGCGCGGCCGGCTGCGCCCGCCGGGGCTCGCTCGGGTGCTCGGTGGGTTTCGGCCCCTCTTCCCCTTTCTGCCGTGCCCCTGCCCTTTTTCTGGCTTGTCCCTTCCTCCCCTGGTCCCCTCCGCCTTCCCGTGCCGTTTCGTTGCCCGCTGCCTCGTTTTCTCTTTTTCCCGCTTTTCGCCCCTTTTTGCGGTTCGGCTTTTTTCGCCTTTTTTTCGCCGGCGTTTGGCCCCCCTTTTGTGGCCGTGCTCCTTCTCTTTTTGTTGGCCTGCCCCCCCTTCCGCTCCCCTCGCCCCGGCGCCGCTTTCGTGCCCGTTTGCCCCCGTGTCCCCCTTTCCGCCCCTTTCCCGGCTCCTGGCCGCCCCCTGTCCCTCTCCCCCGCTCTTTCCGGGGGTGTGCGTTCTCCGCGGTTTGCTGCGGGCTCGGGGGCCCCCCCGGGCCCCGTCCCGCCCCCCTCGCCCGTCCTGTGCGCCCCCCCCCGGCCCCCTCCCCTCGCCGGCCCCCCTGCCGCCGGTCCGGTTCTCCGGCGGTCCTCCGGCGCTGCTCCGGCGCTGCTGTCCCGCGTGCCCCCCTGCGGCCCCCGCCCCTGCTGGCGCCCCGCCTGGGCCCCGTGGCTCCCCTCGCCCTTCGGCCCCGGCCTCGCCCCTCCCTGGCCCCTGCTGCCGCCTGGTGCTGGCCCCTGCCTCGCCCCTCCTCGGCCTCGGCTGCCCTTCGGTCCGGGCCCTTGCCTCGCCCGCCCTCGGCCCCGCTGGGCCCTGGTGTGGGTTGTTGCCTCGCTCCCCGCGGCCCCTGCTGCGCCTTGGTGCGGGCGGTTGCCTCGCGCCCCCTCGGCCGCCCCTGGGCCCTGGTGCGGCCGGTTGCCCCGCTCCCCCTCGGCCCCGCTGGGCCCTGGCGCGGCCGGTTGCCTCGCTCCCCCTCGGCCCCGCTGGGCCCTGGTGCGGGCGCTTGCCTCGCCCCCCTCGGCCGCTGGGCCCTGGTGCGGGCGCTTGCCTCGCCCCCCTCGGCCCCGCTGGGCCCTGGTGCGGGCGCTTGCCTCGCCCCCCGGCCCCGCTGGCCCTGGTGCGGGCGGTTGCCTCGCGCCCCTCGGCCCCCGCTGGGCCCTGGTGCGGGCGCTTGCCTCGCCCCCCTCGGCCCCGCTGGGCCCTGGTGCGGGCGCTTGCCTCGCCCCCCTCGGCCCCCGCTGGGCCCTGGTGCGGCCGGTTGCCTCGCCCCCTCGGCCCCCGCTGGGCCCTGGTGCGGCGGTTGCCTCGCCCCCTCGGCCCCGCTGGGCCCTGGTGCGGCGGTTGCCTCGCCCCCTCGGCCCCCGCTGGGCCCTGGTGCGGCCTTGCCTCGCCCCCCTCGGCCCCGCTGGGCCCTGGTGCGGCGGTTGCCTCGCCCCCCTCGGCCCCCGCTGGGCCCTGGTGCGGCGCTTGCCTCGCCCCCTCGGCCCCGCTGCCCTGGTGCGGCGGTTGCCTCGCCCCCCTCGGCCCCGCTGGGCCCTGGTGCGGCGGTTGCCTCGCCCCCCTCGGCCCCCGCTGGGCCCTGGTGCGGGCGGTTGCCTCGCCCCCCTCGGCCCCGCTGGGCCCTGGTGCGGGCGGTTGCCTCGCCCCCCTCGGCCCCGCTGGGCCCTGGTGCGGCGGTTGCCTCGCCCCCCCTCGGCCCCCTGGGCCCTGGTGCGGCGGTTGCCTCGCGCCCCCTCGGCACCCGCTGGGCCCTGGTGCGGGCGCTTGCCTCGCCCCCCTCGGCCCCCGCTGGCCCTGGTGCGGCGGTTGCCTCGCCCCCCTCGGCCCCGCTGGGCCCTGGTGCGGCCGGTTGCCTCGCCCCCCTCGGCCCCGCTGGGCCCTGGTGCGGCGGTTGCCTCGCCCCCCTCGGCCCCCGCTGGGCCCTGGTGCGGCGGTTGCCTCGCCCCCCTCGGCCCCCGCTGGGCCCTGGTGCGGGCGCTTGCCTCGCCCCCCTCGGCCCCCGCTGGGCCCTGGTGCGGCCGGTTGCCTCGCGCCCCCTCGGCCCCCGCTGGGCCCTGGTGCGGCGGTTGCCTCGCCCCCTCGGCCCCCGCTGGGCCCTGGTGCGGGCGCTTGCCTCGCGCCCCTCGGCCCCCGCTCGGCCCTGGTGCGGTCGGTTGCCTCGCGCACCCTCGGCCCCCGCTGGGCCCTGGTGCGGCCGGTTGCCTCGCCCCCTCGGCCGCCTCGCCCCCTCGGCCCCGCTGGGCCCTGGTGCGGGCGCTTGCCTCGCGCCCCTCGGCCCCCGCTGGGCCCTGGTGCGGCGTTGCCTCGCGCCCCTCGGCCCCGCTGGGCCCTGGTGCGGCGGTTGCCTCGCGCCCCCTCGGCCCCGCTGGGCCCTGGTGCGGCCGGTTGCCTCGCCCCCTCGGCCCCGCTGGGCCCTGGTGCGGGCGCTTGCCTCGCCCCCTCGGCCCCGCTGGGCCCTGGTGCGGGCGCTTGCCTCGCGCCCCTCGGCCCCGCTGGGCCCTGGTGCGGCGGTTGCCTCGCGCCCCTCGGCCCCGCTGGGCCCTGGTGCGGGCGTTGCCTCGCGCCCCTCGGCCCCGCTGGGCCCTGGTGCGGCCGGTTGCCTCGCGCCCCTCGGCCCCCGCTGGCCCTGGTGCGGCGGTTGCCTCGCGCCCCCTCGGCCCCGCTGGGCCCTGGTGCGGGCGGTTGCCTCGCGCCCCTCGGCCCCGCTGGGCCCTGGTGCGGCGGTTGCCTCGCCCCCTCGGCCCCCGCTGGGCCCTGGTGCGGGCCGGTTGCCTCGCGCCCCTCGGCCCCCTGGCCCTGGTGCCCGGTTGCCTCGCGCCCCCTCGGCCCCCCTGCCCTGGTGCGGGCGTTGCCCTCGCGCCCCTCGGCCCCCGCTGCCCTGGTGGCGCGCCCCGGCGCGCCCGCGTGTGCCGCTGGTGCTCGCGGCCCCGCCCGCCCCCGGGCCCCGCGTGTGCCGCTGGTGCTCGCGGCCCCGCTGGCCCCGGGCCCCGCGTGTGCCGCTGGTGCTCGCGGCCCCCGGCCCCGGGCCCGCGTGTGCCGCTGGTGCTCGCGGCCCGCCCGCCCCCGGGCCCCGCGTGTGCCGCTGGTGCTCGCGGCCCCGCCCGCCCCCGGCCCGCGTGTGCCGCTGGTGCTCGCGGCCCCGCCGCCCCGGGCCCGCGTGTGCCGCTGGTGCTCGCGGCCCCTGCCGCCCCCGGGCCCCGCGTGTGCCGCTGGTGCTCGCGGCCCCCCGCCCCGGGCCCCGCGTGTGCCGCTGGTGCTCGCGGCCCCTGCCGCCCCCGGGCCCCGCGTGTGCCGCTGGTGCTCGCGGCCCGCGCCCGCCCCCGGGCCCCGCGTGTGCCGCTGGTGCTCGCGGCCCCGCCGCGCCCCGGGCCCCGCGTGTGCCGCTGGTGCTCGCGGCCCCGCCGCCCCGGGCCCCGCGTGTGCCGCTGGTGCTCGCGGCCCCGCCGCCCCCGGGCCCCGCGTGTGCCGCTGGTGGTCGCGGCCCCGCCCGCCCCCGGGCCCCGCGTGTGCCGCTGGTGCTCGCGGCCCGCGCCCGCCCCCGGGCCCCGCGTGTGCCGCTGGTGGTCGCGGCCGCCGCTGCGCGGCCCCCGCCGCCCCCGGGCCCCGCGTGTGCCGCTGGTGCTCGCGGCCCCGCCCGCCCGGGCCCGCGTGTGCCGCTGGTGCTCGCGGCCCGCGCCGCCCCCGGGCCCCGCGTGTGCCGCTGGTGGTCGCGGCCCCCTGCCGCCCCCGGGCCCGCGTGTGCCGCTGGTGGTCGCGGCCCGCCGCCCCGGGCCCCGCGTGTGCCGCTGGTGGTCGCGGCCCGCCCGCCCCCGGGCCCCGCGTGTGCCGCTGGTGGTCGCGGCCCCGCCCGCCCCCGGGCCCCGCGTGTGCCGCTGGTGGTCGCGGCCCCTGCCGCCCCCGGGCCCCGCGTGTGCCGCTGGTGGTCGCGGCCCCTGCCGCCCCCGGGCCCCGCGTGTGCCGCTGGTGGTCGCGGCCCCGCCCGCCCCGGGCCCGCGTGTGCCGCTGGTGGTCGCGGCCCCGCCCGCCCCGGGCCCGCGTGTGCCGCTGGTGCTCGCGGCCCCGCCCGCCCCGGGCCGCCGTGTGCCGCTGGTGCTCGCGGCCCCCGCCGCCCCGGGCCCCGCGTGTGCCGCTGGTGGTCGCGGCCCCCGCCCGCCCCCGGGCCCCGCGTGTGCCGCTGGTGGTCGCGGCCCCGCCCGCCCCGGGCCCCGCGTGTGCCGCTGGTGCTCGCGGCCCCGCCCGCCCCCGGGCCCCGCGTGTGCCGCTGGTGCTCGCGGCCCCGCCGCCCCGGGCCCCGCGTGTGCCGCTGGTGGTCGCGGCCCGCGCCCGCCCCGGGCCCCGCGTGTGCCGCTGGTGCTCGCGGCCCCGCCCGCCCCCGGGCCCCGCGTGTGCCGCTGGTGGTCGCGGCCCCTGCCGCCCCGGGCCCGCGTGTGCCGCTGGTGGTCGCGGCCCCGCCCGCCCCCGGGCCCCGCGTGTGCCGCTGGTGGTCGCGGCCCCGCCCGCCCCGGGCCCCGCGTGTGCCGCTGGTGCTCGCGGCCC
>NW_019168464.1:0-14073 GCF_002303985.1 Durio zibethinus | reverse complement strand
TTCAATTAAAGCAATAAAGTCAAATCAAAATATTTTGCATTTAAGCTTTAAAATTCAAATTAAGTTTTAAAACATAAATTAAATTTTTAGCATTCTAGAATTTTTTTTTCTTTATTTTCTTTTTCTTATTGGTTTTTTAGCTTTTTTTTTTCTTTTACTTAGTATTTATAGTTTTTCTTATTTTATTCTATTACTCTTTCACTACACATTTTCCTTTTTACTTTGATTTTTTCGTTACTTCAATCTAATTGGTCATTTATGTTATTTTCTATTATTTTTTCTTTTTGTACTCTCTTTACTTTTTATCTTATATTTCTCTTTTTTTTTTCTTAAGGTTTTCTTCTTTATTTTTTTGGCATTTCTTTCTAATTTGTGTTTTTTTTTTTCGCACTTCCTTCTTTTGTTTTTATTTTTTATTTGTATTGACTTTTTTCTTCTTTTAATTTTTATCTTTGATTTTTATTTCTTTATTTCTTATTATTTGTTCTATTTTTTATTTTTTTGTATTTTATAAACTAATTGTTTTTTCCATTTTGTCATTTTTTTCATTTTTCTTTTGACTCGTTATTTTTTTATTTCCTTACTTTTATTTTTTTATTTTGTGTTTTTGTTTATTTTTATTTTTTTTCTCTTTTTAGTACTTATTTTATCTTTTTCCTTTCGCTTTAATATTTTATTTTATTTTTCCTTTTATTTTTATAAAAATTTATAATGTTATGCATATTTACTTTTTTTTTTAATCTTTTATTCTTTTGGTTTGTCTCATTTTTTTATTTTTGCTATTTTTATTCTATTTTTATAATTTTCTTTCTTTTAACTTATTTGTTCATTGCTTTCATTTTTTTTTAATTCTTTTATATATTTTGTATTTTGTATTTTTTCCTACTTTTGCTTTATCTTTTTGTTCACACTTTTTTTTATTTCTTCTTTACAATTTTAAAATCTCAGACTTTCTTTTTTTTGTTTGTTTATATTTATATTTTGTATTGACTTTATTTTATTTTATCTTGATTTTTATATCTCTTTTTCTATATTTGTTGTATTTTTTTATTTCTTCGTGTATTCTAAACTAAAAGTTTTTCTATTTTATATTCTAAATTTTTATTCATTTTTGTCTTTTTATATTTTTTTATTAGCTAATTTTTATTTTCATACTTTTATTTTTTAGTATTTTATTTTATTTTGTCTTTTATATTAATATTTTCTCTCAATTTATTTTTTATTTATATTTTAAAAAATTTTATAAAGTTGAAAATATTTTTATTTTTCATTTTCTTATTTTTGTCTTATTTTTGCTATTTTATAATTTTTCAATAACTTTTTTCCTTCAAAATTTTCTTTCTTTTTGCTTATTTTTCTCATATGCTTTCATTTTTTATTTGTTTTAAAATTTTTATATTTTTTGTTTCTTTTCTTTTTGTTTTTCTTATTTTCTCTTTTCCTCATTTTTTATTTGTTTGCTATTTTTATTGTATTTTTATATTTTTTTCATTAACTATTTTTGTTTTAAAATTTTCTATTTCTATTTTTTTGTTTGTTGTAAAATTTTATGTATTTTGTTTTTTCTCTTTGTTTTATTTCATATCTTTTGTATTTTCATTTTTGAATTTTTTTCTTGTTTCTCTTATATCTTTTTTTCATAAATTTCCTTTTATTTGTTGTTTGCGTTTCTATTTTTTATCTCATATCTTTGATTTTTCATTTTTATTATTTCTAATTATTTCTTCTTTTTTTTGTATTTTCTAAACTAATTTTTTTCTATTTTGTCATTCCTTTTCATTTTTTTAAATTTTGTCTTTTTTTATTTTTTGTTTTTGTTTATTTTTAATTGCTTTTTCTTTTTTTAATATTTTATTTTACTTTAATATTTTCTCTTATTTTATTTTTTCATTTATTTTTATTTTAAATTTTGGTTATTTTTAATCTCTTTCTTTATTTATAATTTATAAAATTTTCTATGTAAATTTTCTTTTTCTTTTTACTTATTTGTTCATATGTTTTAATTTTTTCTTTGTTTTAAGATTCTTTATTCTTGTTTTCTTTTTAATTTTTTATATATTTAATATTTACATTTTTTTATTTTTTCTTATATCTTTTTTCACACTTCGTTTTGTTTTTATTTATATTTTGTATTAACTTTTCTTTATTATTATTATTATTTTATAAGCTTTTTTCTTTTTGTTTTATTTCATATCTTATGAATTTTGATTTTTATTTTTTCTTGATTTTCTTCTTTTTGACAAATTTCTTTTTATTTCTTGTTTGTATTTTTAAAATCTCATGCTATTTTTTTGCACTTCCTTTATTTTTATTTTCTTTTTTAATTTTTAATTTTTCTTATTATTTGTTATTGTTATTGTTTCTATTTTATTAACAAAATTTTTTTCTATTTTGTCTTTCACTTTCATTTTGAAAATTTTATTCATTTTTTTTTAATTGTTTTCTTTTGATTCGTTTTTTTTTTTTTTTTTCATTTTCTTACTTTTTCTATTTTGTTTTTGTTTATTTTTAATTTCTTTTTCTTTTTTGTACTTTATTTTATTTTTTATCTTTTGCTTCTATATTTTTCTTATTGTATTTGCCATTTATTTTTTGAAATTTTGGTTTTTTTTACTTTTTTTCCTTTTTAATTTTCTATTCATTTTTTAATATTTTTTCATGTGCTTTGATATTTTTTTGTTTTCATTTTTTCTTTGTTTTAAAATTTTCTATAAACTTTTTTCTCTTTGTTTTATTTCATGTTTTTGTCTTTCATTTTTTATTTTTTCTTGTTTTTCTCATTTCTTTTATTTCTTGTTTCTTTTTTTTTTTCCACTTCCTTGTTTTCTTTTATTTATTTTGTATTAACTTTTTTTTGCTTGTATTTTCTAAACTAAATTTTTTATCTTTTATTTTCTTTTGTATTTATTTTTTATAAATTTTTAAAATGTTTTGAAATTTTTAATTTTTTTCTTTTCTTTTTGTTTTTCTCATTTTCACTTTTCCTCATTTTTTCTCTTTTGTTATTTGTTTGCTATTTTTATTGTATTTTTATATTTTTCTCATTACCTTTTTTTTTGTTTGTTCTATGTATTTTGTTTTTATTTCATATCTCTAGTATTTTCATTTTTTAACTTTTTTCTTGCTTTTCTTATATGTTTTTTTTCACAAATTTCCTTTTATTTCTTGTTTGCGTTTCTATTTTTTTATTATTTCTGATATTTTTTCATTTTTCTTTGTATTTTCTAAACTATTTTTTTCTATTTTGTCATTCCTTTCCATTTTTGTCTTTTTTTACTTTTTCTTTTTTTAGTACTTTATTTTACTTTAATATTTTCTCTTATTTTATTTTTTCATTCATTTTTATTTTAAATTTAGGTTATTTTTAATCTCTTTTTTTATTTTATAAAATTTTCTTCTTCTTTTTACTTGTTTGTTCATATGCTTTTTTTTTTTTTTGTTTTAAGATTCTTTATTTCATTTTATATATTTAGTTTTTTCATTTTTTCTTGATTTTTCTTATATCTTTTTTCACACTTCGTTTTCTTTTTATTTATATTTTGTATTAACTTTTCTTTGATTTTTGTATCCTTTTTTCTATATTTTTTTTGTTTTTGTTTGTATTTTCTAAACTAAAAGTTTTTTTCTATTTTGACATTCCTATTTATTTTTTAATTTTTTATTCATTTTGTCTTTTTTTATTATTTTGTTGATTCGTTAAATTTTGATTTTCTAACTTTTTCTATTTTTTGTTTTTGTTTATTTTTAATTGCTTTTCTTATTTTTATTGCTTTTTTTGTTAATAATTTATTTTATTTTTTCCTTTATATTTATTTATATTCTAAAAAATTTTTACAAGGTTTTGGATTTTTTTATTTTTTTAATCTTTTTTCTTTTCTTTTAGTTTTTTTTTTATTTTTTAATAACTTTTCTCCTACTAATTTTTCTTTCTTTTTACTTATTTTTCTTTATGTTTTCATTTTTTTGTTTTAATTTTTATTCTTTTCTTGCTTTTCTTATTTTTTTCACAAATTTTTTTCAATATCATGTATTTTATCCATTTAAGAAATTATCTTGTCTTTACTTATTATTTTATTTATTATTTTGGATTGTATAATATTTATCTTTTATTTAATACAATTTGTTAAGAGATAATAATTGTCTTTGTTATTTTCTTTTGAATTTTTATATCCATCATTATTTACTTCATGTATCTATATTTTTCAATTGTTCAAATTTTATTGGCTCTTATTATAATTATTAGTTTTGTTAATCATACGGCATGGGCTAGAGCTTGTTAGATGATTCATTTTAAAATAAAGCTTTTGAATATTTTAATTTTCAAGCATGTCTTAGATTGTAATATTGTTTATGCTATCTTTGTTTCTTAGAATAATTTGTTTGCAAAAAAAGAAAAAACTCAAGAGAGATTTTTTTTTTTTTAGTTTTTTAGGAGTACTTTTAAAGTTTTATTTTGAATTTGAATGAAACTTACAAAAAAATTTAGAAGGCTCAAAATTTAAATTACTTCTTCAACAGGTATTGTGCTAAGTTAAACTCAATTATAACATTTAATTCTAAAAATTAAATTTAGTTTTAAAACATAAAAAAAATTAAAAGATTCAAATTTAAATTACTTTTTCAATTAAAGCAATAAAGTCAAATCAAAATATTTTGCATTTAAGCTTTAAAATTCAAATTAAGTTTTAAAACATAAATTAAATTTTTAGCATTCTAGAATTTTTTTTTCTTTATTTTCTTTTTCTTATTGGTTTTTTAGCTTTTTTTTTTTCTTTTACTTAGTATTTATAGTTTTTCTTATTTTTATTCTATTACTCTTTCACTACACATTTTCCTTTTTACTTTGATTTTTTTCGTTACTTCAATCTAATTGGTCATTTATGTTATTTTCTATTATTTTTTTCTTTTTGTACTCTCTTTACTTTTTATCTTTATATTTCTCTTTTTTTTTTCTTAAGGTTTTTCTTCTTTATTTTTTTGGCATTTCTTTCTAATTTGTGTTTTTTTTTTTCGCACTTCCTTCTTTTGTTTTTATTTTTTATTTTGTATTGACTTTTTTCTTCTTTTAATTTTTTATCTTTGATTTTTTATTTCTTTATTTCTTATTATTTGTTCTATTTTTTTTTTTGTATTTTATAAACTAATTGTTTTTTCCATTTTGTCATTTTTTTCATTTTTTCTTTTGACTCGTTATTTTTTTATTTCCTTACTTTTTATTTTTTTTTATTTTGTGTTTTTGTTTATTTTTTATTTTTTTCTCTTTTTTAGTACTTATTTTATCTTTTTCCTTTCGCTTTAATATTTTATTTTATTTTTCCTTTTATTTTTTATAAAAATTTTATAATGTTATGCATATTTACTTTTTTTTTTAATCTTTTATTCTTTTGGTTTGTCTCATTTTTTATTTTTTGCTATTTTTATTCTATTTTTATAATTTTCTTTTTCTTTTAACTTATTTGTTCATTTGCTTTCATTTTTTTTTTAATTCTTTTATATATTTTGTATTTTGTATTTTTTTCCTACTTTTGCTTTTATCTTTTTGTTCACACTTTTTTTTTATTTCTTCTTTACAATTTTAAAATCTCAGACTTCTTTTTTTTGTTTGTTTATATTTATATTTTGTATTGACTTTTATTTTATTTTTTATATCTCTTTTTCTATATTTGTTGTATTTTTTTATTTTCTTTGTGTATTCTAAACTAAAAGTTTTTTCTATTTTATATTCTAAATTTTTATTCATTTTGTCTTTTTATATTTTTTTGATTAGCTAATTTTTTATTTTCATACTTTTTTATTTTTTTAGTATTTTATTTTATTTTGTCTTTTATATTAATATTTTCTCTCAATTTATTTTTTATTTATATTTTAAAAAATTTTATAAAGTTGAAAATATTTTTATTTTTCATTTTCTTATTTTTGTCTTATTTTTGCTATTTTATAATTTTTCAATAACTTTTTTCCTTCAAAATTTTCTTTCTTTTTGCTTATTTTTCTCATATGCTTTCATTTTTTATTTGTTTTAAAATTTTTATATTTTTTGTTTCTTTTCTTTTTGTTTTTCTTATTTTCTCTTTTCCTCATTTTTTATTTGTTTGCTATTTTTATTGTATTTTTATATTTTTTTCATTAACTATTTTTGTTTTAAAATTTTCTATTTCTATTTTTTTGTTTGTTGTAAAATTTTATGTATTTTGTTTTTTCTCTTTGTTTTATTTCATATCTTTTGTATTTTCATTTTTGAATTTTTTTCTTGTTTCTCTTATATCTTTTTTTCATAAATTTCCTTTTATTTGTTGTTTGCGTTTCTATTTTTTATCTCATATCTTTGATTTTTCATTTTTATTATTTCTAATTATTTCTTCTTCTTTTTTGTATTTTCTAAACTAATTTTTTTCTATTTTGTCATTCCTTTTCATTTTTTTTAATTTTGTCTTTTTTTATTTTTAATTGCTTTTTCTTTTTTTAATATTTTATTTTACTTTAATATTTTCTCTTATATTATTTTTTTCATTTGTTTTTTATTTTAAATTTTGGTTATTTTTAATCTCGTTCTTTATTTATAATTTATAAAATTTTCTATGTAAATTTCTTTTTCTTTTTACTTATTTGTTCATATGTTTTAATTATTTTTTGTTTTAATTTTTCTTTGTTTTAAGATTCTTTATTCTTGTTTCTTTTTAATTTTTTATATATTTAATATTTACATTTTTTTATTTTTTTCTTATATCTTTTTTCACACTTCGTTTTGTTTTATTTATATTTTGTATTAACTTTTCTTTATTATTTTATTATTTTATAAGCTTTTTTCTTTTGTTTTATTTCATATCTTATGAATTTTGATTTTTTATTTTTTTCTTGATTTTCTTCTTTTTGACAAATTTCTTTTTATTTCTTGTTTGTATTTTTAAAATCTCATGCTATTTTTTTGCACTTCCTTTATTTTTATTTTCTTTTTTAATTTTTACTTTTTTCTTATTATTTGTTATTGTTATTGTTTCTATTTTATTAACAAAATTTTTTTCTATTTTGTCTTTCACTTTCATTTTGAAAATTTTATTCATTTTTTTTAATTGTTTTCTTTTGATTCGTTTTTTTTTTTTTTTCATTTCTTACTTTTTCTATTTGTTTTTGTTTATTTTTAATTTCTTTTTCTTTTTTGTACTTTATTTTATTTTTTATCTTTTGCTTCTATATTTTTTCTTATTGTATTTGCCATTTATTTTTTGAAATTTTGGTTTTTTTTTTACTTTTTTTCCTTTTTAATTTTCTATTCATTTTTTTAATATTTTTTCATGTGCTTTGATATTTTTTTGTTTTCATTTTTTTCTTTGTTTTAAAATTTTCTATAAACTTTTTTCTCTTTGTTTTATTTCATGTTTTTGTCTTTCATTTTTTATTTTTTCTTGTTTTTCTCATTTCTTTTTATTTCTTGTTTCTTTTTTTTTTTTTCCACTTCCTTGTTTTCTTTTATTTATTTTGTATTAACTTTTTTTTGCTTGTATTTTCTAAACTAAATTTTTTATCTTTTATTTTCTTTTGTATTTATTTTTTATAAATTTTTAAAATGTTTTGAAATTTTTAATTTTTTTCTTTTCTTTTTGTTTTTCTCATTTTCACTTTTCCTCATTTTTTCTCTTTTGTTATTTGTTTGCTATTTTTATTGTATTTTTATATTTTTCTCATTACCTTTTTTTTTGTTTGTTCTATGTATTTTGTTTTTATTTCATATCTCTAGTATTTTCATTTTTTAACTTTTTTCTTGCTTTTCTTATATGTTTTTTTTCACAAATTTCCTTTTATTTCTTGTTTGCGTTTCTATTTTTTATCTCATATCTTTGATTTTTTATTTTTTTATTATTTCTGATATTTTTTCATTTTTCTTTGTATTTTCTAAACTATTTTTTTCTATTTTGTCATTCCTTTCCATTTTTGTCTTTTTTTACTTTTTCTTTTTTTAGTACTTTATTTTACTTAATATTTTCTCTTATTTATTTTTTCATTCATTTTTATTTTAAATTTAGGTTATTTTTAATCTCTTTTTTTATTTTATAAAATTTTCTTCTTCTTTTTACTTGTTTGTTCATATGCTTTTTTTTTTTTTTGTTTTAAGATTCTTTATTTCATTTTATATATTTAGTTTTTTCATTTTTTCTTGATTTTTCTTATATCTTTTTTCACACTTCGTTTTCTTTTTATTTATATTTTGTATTAACTTTTCTTTGATTTTTGTATCCTTTTTTCTATATTTTTTTTGTTTTTGTTTGTATTTTCTAAACTAAAAGTTTTTTCTATTTTGACATTCCTATTTATTTTTTAATTTTTTATTCATTTTGTCTTTTTTTATTATTTTGTTGATTCGTTAAATTTTGATTTTCTAACTTTTTCTATTTTTTGTTTTTGTTTATTTTTAATTGCTTTTCTTATTTTTATTGCTTTTTTTGTTAATAATTTATTTTATTTTTTCCTTTATATTTATTTATATTCTAAAAAATTTTTACAAGGTTTTGGATTTTTTTATTTTTTAATCTTTTTTCTTTTCTTTTAGTTTTTTTTTATTTTTTAATAACTTTTCTCCTACTAATTTTTCTTTCTTTTTACTTATTTTTCTTTATGTTTTCATTTTTTGTTTTAATTTTATTCTTTTCTTGCTTTTCTTATTTTTTTCACAAATTTTTTTCAATATCATGTATTTTATCCATTTAAGAAATTATCTTGTCTTTACTTATTATTTTATTTATTATTTTGGATTGTATAATATTTATCTTTTATTTAATACAATTTGTTAAGAGATAATAATTGTCTTTGTTATTTTCTTTCGAAATTTTATTGGCTTGTATATACTAACAATAGTTTTGAATTTTTATATCCATCATTATTTACTTCATGTATCTATATTTTTCAATTGTTCAAATTTTATTGGCTCTTATTATAATTATTAGTTTTGTTAATCATACGGCATGGGCTAGAGCTTGTTAGATGATTCATTTTAAAATAAAGCTTTTGAATATTTTAATTTTCAAGCATGTCTTAGATTGTAATATTGTTTATGCTATCTTTGTTTCTTAGAATAATTTGTTTGCAAAAAAAGAAAAAACTCAAGAGAGATTTTTTTTTTTTTTAGTTTTTTAGGAGTACTTTTAAAGTTTTATTTTGAATTTGAATGAAACTTACAAAAAAATTTAGAAGGCTCAAAATTTAAATTACTTCTTCAACAGGTATTGTGCTAAGTTAAACTCAATTATAACATTTAATTCTAAAAATTAAATTTAGTTTTAAAACATAAAAAAAATTAAAAGATTCAAATTTAAATTACTTTTTCAATTAAAGCAATAAAGTCAAATCAAAATATTTTGCATTTAAGCTTTAAAATTCAAATTAAGTTTTAAAACATAAATTAAATTTTTAGCATTCTAGAATTTTTTTTTCTTTATTTTCTTTTTCTTATTGGTTTTTTAGCTTTTTTTTTTTCTTTTACTTAGTATTTATAGTTTTTCTTATTTTTATTCTATTACTCTTTCACTACACATTTTCCTTTTTACTTTGATTTTTTTCGTTACTTCAATCTAATTGGTCATTTATGTTATTTTCTATTATTTTTTTCTTTTTGTACTCTCTTTACTTTTTATCTTTATATTTCTCTTTTTTTTTTCTTAAGGTTTTTCTTCTTTATTTTTTTGGCATTTCTTTCTAATTTGTGTTTTTTTTTTTCGCACTTCCTTCTTTTGTTTTTATTTTTTATTTTGTATTGACTTTTTTCTTCTTTTAATTTTTTATCTTTGATTTTTTATTTCTTTATTTCTTATTATTTGTTCTATTTTTTATTTTTTTGTATTTTATAAACTAATTGTTTTTTCCATTTTGTCATTTTTTTCATTTTTTCTTTTGACTCGTTATTTTTTTATTTCCTTACTTTTTATTTTTTTTATTTTGTGTTTTTGTTTATTTTTATTTTTTTTCTCTTTTTTAGTACTTATTTTATCTTTTTCCTTTCGCTTTAATATTTTATTTTATTTTTCCTTTTATTTTTTATAAAAATTTTATAATGTTATGCATATTTACTTTTTTTTTTAATCTTTTATTCTTTTGGTTTGTCTCATTTTTTATTTTTTGCTATTTTTATTCTATTTTTATAATTTTCTTTTTCTTTTAACTTATTTGTTCATTTGCTTTCATTTTTTTTTTAATTCTTTTATATATTTTGTATTTTGTATTTTTTTCCTACTTTTGCTTTTATCTTTTTGTTCACACTTTTTTTTTATTTCTTCTTTACAATTTTAAAATCTCAGACTTCTTTTTTTTGTTTGTTTATATTTATATTTTGTATTGACTTTTATTTTATTTTTTATCTTTGATTTTTTATATCTCTTTTTCTATATTTGTTGTATTTTTTTTATTTTCTTCGTGTATTCTAAACTAAAAGTTTTTTCTATTTTATATTCTAAATTTTTATTCATTTTGTCTTTTTATATTTTTTTTATTAGCTAATTTTTTATTTTCATACTTTTTTATTTTTTTAGTATTTTATTTTATTTTGTCTTTTATATTAATATTTTCTCTCAATTTATTTTTTATTTATATTTTAAAAAATTTTATAAAGTTGAAAATATTTTTATTTTTCATTTTCTTATTTTTGTCTTATTTTTGCTATTTTATAATTTTTCAATAACTTTTTTCCTTCAAAATTTTCTTTCTTTTTGCTTATTTTTCTCATATGCTTTCATTTTTTATTTGTTTTAAAATTTTTATATTTTTTGTTTCTTTTCTTTTTGTTTTTCTTATTTTCTCTTTTCCTCATTTTTTATTTGTTTGCTATTTTTATTGTATTTTTATATTTTTTTCATTAACTATTTTTGTTTTAAAATTTTCTATTTCTATTTTTTTGTTTGTTGTAAAATTTTATGTATTTTGTTTTTTCTCTTTGTTTTATTTCATATCTTTTGTATTTTCATTTTTGAATTTTTTTTCTTGTTTCTCTTATATCTTTTTTTCATAAATTTCCTTTTATTTGTTGTTTGCGTTTCTATTTTTTATCTCATATCTTTGATTTTTCATTTTTATTATTTCTAATTATTTCTTTTTTTTTTTTGTATTTTCTAAACTAATTTTTTTCTATTTTGTCATTCCTTTTCATTTTTTTAAATTTTGTCTTTTTTTATTTTTTGTTTTTGTTTATTTTTAATTGCTTTTTCTTTTTTTAATATTTTATTTTACTTTAATATTTTCTCTTATATTATTTTTTTCATTTGTTTTTTATTTTAAATTTTGGTTATTTTTAATCTCGTTCTTTATTTATAATTTATAAAATTTTCTATGTAAATTTTCTTTTTCTTTTTACTTATTTGTTCATATGTTTTAATTATTTTTTGTTTTAATTTTTTCTTTGTTTTAAGATTCTTTATTCTTGTTTTCTTTTTAATTTTTTATATATTTAATATTTACATTTTTTTATTTTTTCTTGCTTTTTCTTATATCTTTTTTCACACTTCGTTTTGTTTTTATTTATATTTTGTATTAACTTTTCTTTATTATTATTATTATTTTATAAGCTTTTTTTCTTTTTGTTTTATTTCATATCTTATGAATTTTGATTTTTTATTTTTTTCTTGATTTTCTTCTTTTTGACAAATTTCTTTTTATTTCTTGTTTGTATTTTTAAAATCTCATGCTATTTTTTTGCACTTCCTTTATTTTTATTTTATTTTGTATTAACTATTTTCTTTTTTAATTTTTAATTTTTTCTTATTATTTGTTATTGTTATTGTTTCTATTTTATTAACAAAATTTTTTTCTATTTTGTCTTTCACTTTCATTTTGAAAATTTTATTCATTTTTTTTAATTGTTTTCTTTTGATTCGTTTTTTTTTTTTTTTTCATTTTCTTACTTTTTCTATTTTGTTTTTTGTTTATTTTTAATTTCTTTTTCTTTTTTGTACTTTATTTTATTTTTTATCTTTTGCTTCTATATTTTTTCTTATTGTATTTGCCATTTATTTTTTGAAATTTTGGTTTTTTTTTACTTTTTTTCCTTTTTAATTTTCTATTCATTTTT
The DNA here is from genome assembly GCF_002303985.1 of Durio zibethinus. Next base: position 2,024 of record NW_019168464.1, on the reverse strand, counting down.
TTAATATTTTTTCATGTGCTTTGATATTTTTTTGTTTTCATTTTTTTCTTTGTTTTAAAATTTTCTATAAACTTTTTTCTCTTTGTTTTATTTCATGTTTTTGTCTTTCATTTTTTATTTTTTCTTGTTTTTCTCATTTCTTTTTATTTCTTGTTTCTTTTTTTTTTTTCCACTTCCTTGTTTTCTTTTATTTATTTTGTATTAACTTTTTTTTGCTTGTATTTTCTAAACTAAATTTTTTATCTTTTATTTTCTTTTGTATTTATTTTTTATAAATTTTTAAAATGTTTTGAAATTTTTAATTTTTTTCTTTTCTTTTTGTTTTTCTCATTTTCACTTTTCCTCATTTTTTCTCTTTTGTTATTTGTTTGCTATTTTTATTGTATTTTTATATTTTTCTCATTACCTTTTTTTTGTTTGTTCTATGTATTTTGTTTTTATTTCATATCTCTAGTATTTTCATTTTTTAACTTTTTTCTTGCTTTTCTTATATGTTTTTTTTCACAAATTTCCTTTTATTTCTTGTTTGGCGTTTCTATTTTTTATCTCATATCTTTGATTTTTATTTTTTTTATTATTTCTGATATTTTTTTCATTTTTCTTTGTATTTTCTAAACTATTTTTTCTATTTTGTCATTCCTTTCCATTTTTGTCTTTTTTTAACTTTTTCTTTTTTAGTACCTTTATTTACTTTAATATTTCTCTTATTTCTATTTTTTCATTCATTTTTATTTTAAATTTTAGGTTATTTTTAATCTCTTTTTTTAATTTAATAAAAATTTTCTTCTCTCTTTTTCCTTGTTTGTTCATATTGCTTTTTTTTTTTTTTTTTTTTGTTTTAAATTCATTTATTTCATTTATATTTATATTTTCATTTTTTCTTGCTTTTCTATTTTTTTTCACACTCGTTTTGTTTTTTTATATTTGTATATAGACTTTTTTTTATTATTAATATTATTTTAATAAGCTTTTTTCTTTTTTTTTAATTTCATATCTTATGAATTTTGATTTTTATTTTTTTCTTGATTTTCTTCTTTTTGACAAATTTCTTTTTATTTCTTGTTTGTATTTTTAAAATCTCATGCTATTTTTTTTGCACTTCTTTATTTTTATTTTCTTTTTTAATTTTTAATTTTTTCTTATTATTTGTTATTGTTATTGTTTCTATTTTATTAACAAAATTTTTTTATTTTGTCTTTCACTTTCATTTTGAAAATTTTATTCATTTTTTTTTAATTGTTTTCTTTTGATTCGTTTTTTTTTTTTTTTTTCATTTTCTTACTTTTTCTATTTTGTTTTTTGTTTATTTTTAATTTCTTTTTCTTTTTTGTACTTTATTTTATTTTTTATCTTTTGCTTCTATATTTTTCTTATTGTATTTGCCATTTATTTTTTGAAATTTTGGTTTTTTTTACTTTTTTTCCTTTTTAATTTTCTATTCATTTTTTTAATATTTTTTCATGTGCTTTGATATTTTTTTGTTTTCATTTTTTTCTTTGTTTTAAAATTTTCTATAAACTTTTTCTCTTTGTTTTATTTCATGTTTTTGTCTTTCATTTTTTATTTTTTTCTTGTTTTTTCTCATTTCTTTTTTTTTCTTGTTTTCTTTTATTTATTTTGTATTAACTTTTTTTTGCTTGTATTTTCTAAACTAAATTTTTTATCTTTTATTTTCTTTTGTATTTATTTTTTATAAATTTTTAAAATGTTTTGAAATTTTTAATTTTTTTCTTTTCTTTTTGTTTTTCTCATTTTCACTTTTCCTCATTTTTTCTCTTTTGTTATTTGTTTGCTATTTTTATTGTATTTTTATATTTTTCTCATTACCTTTTTTTTTGTTTGTATGTATCATATCTCTAGTATTTTCATTTTTTAACTTTTTTCTTGCTTTTCTTATATGTTTTTTTTTCACAAATTTCCTTTTATTTCTTGTTTGCGTTTCTATTTTTTATCTCATATCTTTGATTTTTTATTTTTTTATTATTTCTGATATTTTTTCATTTTTCTTTGTATTTTCTAAACTA
>NW_019168463.1:0-15123 GCF_002303985.1 Durio zibethinus | reverse complement strand
TATGAATATAATTAATAATTTCTTAAGGGATTTAATTATATTAATTATAATTATTTAACAAGTTAATAGGGATTGAACTATTGAGAAGTTTGTTATTATAGTCATTTAATTAGATAATTATACTATATTTATATTCTATTATAAATTATATAATACATAAATTATTAGACGGGTCATATCCCACCAAGTTTCAAAAACTACAAAAGTTTATACAGAGTTAGGCTTGAAGGAAACCACTTCACAAGAAATATATCAGAAGCTTTTGGTGTGTATCCGAATTTGAATTATATTGCATTAAGCAACAACAGATTTTATGGTGAACTTTCTCTATATTGACTCAACTAATTAAATTAGTAATATAATTCACAAATTTTAGATATAATATTAATTATTTATACTTTTAACAGGCCCCCATCACGTGTAGGTAAAGAGGAAAAAAACCTTCCATGTGACAAATTAGGAAACGGCAACGGAAAGAAAGTCTTGGCTCTCATACCATGTGGAAAAAACTAAGAAATAAAACTGTGTGGAAAACTAAGAGTAAAACTAAATGTATATTGAAAAGCTGCTCATAAATAATTATCAATATTATCTTGTAATATTAAAATAATGATTAATAATTATTTAAAGTTCAATTCAATTTTGTTAACTTCAGTAAACTTTCTTTTATTAGAAAATGGAGATATCCATTTTATAAGATTGAAAAGTAAATTAATTCAAACTAATTGTTGATACAAATTTTCTTGGATAAGATTAATAACAATGTAGGTCTTTAGTCTCCAATTTATTGGTGAAAATGAAATTCAATTAGAATTTTCATACAATTGAGTTAGATATTAAAGAATATGGAGAAAGAATTCAAATATTATTTTACGTCAAGTTTTTTTATTGTTGATTATTAAAACAATTAACTAAGGCTTGAAACTTTTATATATATAACAATAAATTTAAGATATATGTATATCTCTTAAGTCTTATCATGTTGTTTATAATTAAAATCTTAAACCATTTCATTAAAAAGGATATAATTTGAACTAACCAATATTAAAGTTAATCAAATGATTGTATAAAATAATTGATTTGGAAATAGAAACTAATAATTGGTCAAATGATGGAATTTTTTAGTAATAATTTGAATTATTACCCTAACCCACTATCAAGCATATAAGTTAAGTTTTATAATTGTTTTTTAGTGATTAAAAAGGTCATTTTTAATTGTTATTATCTATTTTAAATAATTTAAAAAAAATTAGATGAGAAAGTGAAGGATGAAATCAAGCAAGAGCTGTAGATCAAAATGAAAATTCTCCTATTCATAATTGATGTTTCATTCTAAACTTTGACTTTCTATATTTATGATCATGTTAATTGAACATGTTGAGCTTAGAATTCCAATACATTGTACTAATAAGGTAAATGGAACTATGGAAGAATCTATAATTAAGAATGTGGCAGAACAAAATCTAGAATCAGAAGATATACAATGAAACACCAACTAACTTGCATTATCGGTACTTTTTTTCTTTTCAAATAACATATCGACATTATTCTTTGGAAAAACTTGGATTTCTTAAGGGAAGAAAATTGCAAAATCCAGTTGAGTTTGCATCTAAGGCCTGAGTAGCATTGGATAAACTTACCTTGATGCAATTCCTATGCTTCCAATGACATTTTTCTCATAAGGGATGAAAGGTTTGATCAAGCATCAATTGATAGTTTTATTGCAAACTAATAGTCTTGGTTCACATGATGTAACTTATGTTATATAAGATGGTTAATAATATTAATTAATGAAATATTATTATATATAATTGTATTAATTATATATATATTGTTCTTATTAATTATAATAAAAATTATTATATGATCCGTAGCTCATTAATAATTATTGTATAATAAAACAATAAGAATATAAATTATTAATATTATTGTTTAATTGAATAAATTATATTAATTATTAATATTATAAGAATTATTATAGAGATTATATAATAATTTAAAATCAATTAATTTATTATATATTAAAAATAATATCAAAATAATATTGATTATAAATCTAATTGGTTTTTAATTAATTATTAATATTATAAATTAATATAATATTAATTATATAAATATATAATAATAATTAAGTAAAAATCTCTATTAATTCAGTTAATATTATACATAACTAAATAATTAGATTGCTTATAATTAAATTGTAAATTATAACAATAATTATTTTAAATTAATTAATTTAATATTTTAATTATTAGTTTATTTAATTAATATTTAATTATAATTAAATATAATCTAATTTATTTAATTTTTTAAATCTCTTAGTTATTAATTTTAGAATATTATTACAATAGTATTATTTTATTTTTAATAAACTTGTATGAATAGAAATAATTGTTTTATGACATAACAAAAGGTTATAATAATTTGAAATATATAATTGTTCAAATAGTCATAACTATTTGAACTGGTTCGGTAAACAGATTTATTTTTTAACTCTCCTACTTTTTAATTTTTGAAATATTAGTAAATTAGTTTTATTTTAATTTGAATAGGCTTGTATGATAAAAAAAAAAAAACAATTGGTTTATGACCAAGCAAATGTTCATAATGATTTGAAATAGATAATTATTTAAATGGTTGTAATTATTTGAACTGATTTGATAAACTAATTTATTTTTTAAATCTCTAACTTATCAATTTTTGAAATATTAATAAGTAATATTATTTTATTTTGAATAAGCTTTTATGCACTGAAACAACTGTTTTATGATAAAATAAAAAGTCATAATGATTTTAAATAAATAATTGTTCAAATAGTCATAACAATTTTAACTTGTTCAGTAAATTGATTTGTGCTTTTTAATTTCTTGCTTATTAATTTTTTAAATGTTAATAAATTAGTATTATTATATTTCAAATTGGCATGTATGAGCTGAAACAATTATTTTATGACTAAACAAAAAGTCAGAATGAGTTGAAACATATAATTGTTCTAATAGTCTTAACTATTTGAACTAATTCGACAAACACATTTGTTTTTAAATCCTTATTAATTTTTGAAATAATAATAAATTAGTATTATTTTATTTTGAATAATTTTGTATGAATACCAATTATTGTAAATCATTGGTATTATTTTACAACAAAACAAAATGTCATAACGATTTGAAATAGATAATAGTTCAAATGGACATGACTATTTGAACTTGTTTGCTAAATAGATTTATTTTTTAAATCTTCAACTTATTAATTTTAGAATATTAATAAATTAATATTATTTTATTTCAAATAAACTTTTATGAATAGAAACAATTGTTTTATGACCAAAGAAAAGATCATAATGATTTGAAATAAATATTTGTTCAAATAGTCATAACTATTTGAACTCACCTGGTAAATAGATTTCTTTTTAATCTTTTACTTATTAATTTTTGAAATTTTAATAAATTAATATTATTTTATTCTAAATAAGCTTGTATGAACAGAAACAAGTGATTTATCACAAAACAAATAGTCATAACAATTTGAAATAGATAATTGTTTAAATAGTCATAACTATTTAAACGTGTTCAAAAAAATAAATTTATTGTTTAAATTATTATTTATTAATTTTTTGAATATTAATAAATTTATATTATTTTATTTGAAATAAGCTTTCATGAATAGATCCAATTGCTTTTTGACAAAATAAAAAGTCCTAATGTGTTGAAATAGATAATTGTTTAGATAGTCATAACTATTTGAACTTTTTCAGTAAACAAATTCATTTTTTTTTAATTCTTTTGCTCATTCATTTTTTAAATATTAATAAATTAGTATTATTTTATTTTTAATAATTTATATTAACTAAAACAATTGTTTTATTAACAAAAAAAAGGTCATAATGATTTGAAATAGTTAATTATTCAAATAGTTAAACTATTTGAACTTATTCAGCAAATATATTTATTTTTTAAATCTTTTACTTATTAATTATCGAAATATTAATAAACTAATATTATTTTAATCCGAATAAGCTTGTTGAATAGAAACAATTGTTTTATGACAAAACAAAAAGTCATAACAATTATCTATTTCAAATTGAACTCAAAATAATACTAATTAATTTAGAAAGAAAAAAATCAATAGGCCTAAAAAGGATAGCAAATGGATTTTTTTTTTTTAAAGCGAATTTGAAGGATGCCCATTTTTCATTTCAAGTATGGATATTTCTATTAAAAAAGAATTCTCAGGAGATGAAGTTATTTCCTTATTGATTTTAGATTTATTTGAATGTCTCATTTGCATGCTATCACAATCAACTCTTTTCTTTTTATCTTTTTATCTCTATCTTTTGGATATTTGTGTTTAGAATGTTCTATCTCAACTTTCTACTTAATTGAAGTCTAATGTTGAAATCTTTATTATACAATCTATTTTAGATGTTTATTAATCAGAATGGTGCAAAGGTTTAATTATTTAGTATGCAACCTACCTAGGTTTAGGTTCAATGGATAGTAGTCATAAAATGACTAACAATTTGAAGTTTTTTCAAATAGTTTTAATGTCCGATATTTTTTACGATAATAATTCAAGGAACGGATGGTTTTTGCTAAAATGGTTAGTGTTGCATTGACTTTGTATTCTAACTGATCGACAAAGTCTATTACTATGACATCAACATGTCTAATGACTTTTGGAAAGATTACCAATCCATATAGAGCTATAGCCATTGCCATTAACCCCTGATTATCATTCAAATGCCCCTAGATGAAGTCTCACAAAAAACCTTATGGGATAACCTTACTTTCACCTTTTGTCTTGACATATGTATCAACTTCAGGCAAGCTAAGTCCAAGCATTTGGACAAGCTTTTTATGATAACCCACCTTATTTGACCAATAAATCTTGTTTGGGTTTGGCAAATCAAAACGAAGTAAGACCATGTACTTTTCAATTATGGGCACTATATCTATTTCATTAAAGATGAAACACTTATAAGAAGGATCCCAAAACTGAAGGATGGCTTTGATTAGATTATTGTCACATCCACTTGGGGCAGTGAAACTATGTCTCCATATTTGTTCTCAAATACCTTCTTCCTTGTCTCACTCATGCATCCCTAAATATTACTTAGGTCAGCTAGGTTATTTTGTTGGAGATCGAGATGAACTCTTTCAGGCAAACAATTACCCTATTTTCTTTGACCTTCCTCTGACTTGATTTTCAATTGATGAGCAGATTCATAATGAACTAATGTAGACTTTGATTGCATTTGGCTTTCCATGGATGTAGGTATGAATAATATTAAAATCAATATAATTATATAAATCTTTAAAAATCTGATTATCATACCTATTATTAATTTTTGAAATAATAATAAAAAACCAATTAGATTTATAAATCATAATTATTATCTATATGGCCTTTTTGATTTATAATAGTTTGAAATAGATAATTGTTCAAATAGTAATAACTATTTGAACTAGTCATAATTATTTAAACTGGTTTAGCAAATAGATTTATTTTTTAAATCTCATACTAATTCTTGAAATATTAAAAAATTAGTATTATTTTATTTCAAATAAGCTTGTATGTTGGAAGGCAATTGTTTTTTGACAGAAAGAAAAGTAATAACAATTTTATTTAATAAGCTTGTATGTTGGAAAACAATTGTTTTATGACAAAATAAAAGGTAATAATGATTTGAAATAGATAATTATTCAAGGGCATAATTATTTGATCTAATTTGGTAAGCTGATTTATTTTTTAAATCTCTTATTAATTTTTGAAATATTAATAAAGTAGTATTATTTTATTTTGCATAAGCTTTTATACTAAAACAATTGTTTTATGATAAAGCAAAAGTTCATAAAAATTTTAAATAGATAATTGTTCAAATAAACATAACTATTTGAACTTGTTTAGTAAATAGATTTATCTTTTCAAATCTCTTACTCATTAATTTTCAGAATGTTAATAAATCAATATTTTTTTTATTTTGAATAATTTTCCATGAACAGAAAGAATTGTTTTATGAAAAAGCAAAAAGTCATAACAATTTGAAATAGATAATTTTTTAAATGGACATGACTATTTGAACTAATTCGATAAAGAAATTAACTTTTTAAATCACTTAGTTGTTAATTTTTGGAATATTAATAAATTAGTTTTATTTTATTTTGAATAAGCTTGTATGAACTAAAACAATTATTTTATGACAAAACAAAATGTCATAACGATTTTAAATATACAATTGTTCAAATAGTCATAGCTATTTAAATTTGTTAATATTAGTTTATAATATTAATTATTAGTTCATACAAGCTTATAAAACAATTGATTAATATTTGCCTTGCCTCAAATATCAGATTTTTGAATAATTATCTATTTTAATTATCAATAATTTATCATAAAAGATCAAATATACATTTTAAAATATTTATAATTATTTAACACAATTCATAAATTATATTATTATTTCATAGCTTATTTATTAATAAATATCGATAATTAAATAATAAAAATTAAATATTTTAATTTAAATATTTAAACTTTAAAAATTTTAGTTATTAACATTCAAAAAATTAATCAGCAAAAGATATGAAAAAATAAATCTATTTACCGATTAAGTTCAAATAGTTATAACTATTTGAACAATTATTTATTTAAAATCATTATGACCTTTTGTTTTGACAAAAAACAATTGCTTCAGTTCATAAAAGCTTATCCAAAATAAAATAATACTAATTTCTTGATATTTCAAAAATGAATAAGCAAGAGTTTAAAAAAATTAATTTGTTTACTGAACAAATTCAAATAGTTATGAGTATTTGAACAATTATCTATTTAAATCATTATGATCTTTTGTTTTGTCATAAAAATAATAGTAATTTATTAATATTCCAAAAATTAATAAGTGATTTAAAAAATAATTCTGTTTAACGAATTAGTTCAAATAATTATGGCTATTTCAATAATTATCTATTTGAAATCAATATGACCTTTTGTTTGGTCATACAACAATTGTTTTTTTATCATACAAGCTTCAGAATAAAATAATACTAATTTATTAGTCTTTCAAAAGTTAATAAGTAAAAAATTTTAAAAATAAATTTATTTATCGAACCCATTTAAATAGTTATGACTATTTAAACAAATGTATAGTTTAAATCAATTATTTAAAAAATAAACCTTTTTTGTTCTATCATAAACCAATTATTCATGTTCATGCAAGCTTATTCGAAATAAAATAATACTAATCTAATAATACTCTGAAAATTAATAATTAAGAGATTTAAAAAATAAATTTGTTTGCTAAACTAGTTTAAATAGCTAAGACTATATGAACAATTATCTATTTTAAATTATTATGATCTTTTGTTTTGTCATAAAATAATTTTTTTAATTTATACTAGCTTATTCAGAATAAAATAAAATGAATTTATTAATATTTCAAAAATTAATAAGAGATTTAACAAATAATTCTGCTTACCTAACCAGTTCAAATAATTATGATTATTTGAACAATTATTTATTTCAAATAATTATGACCCTTTGTTTTGTCATAAAACAAATGTTTTTGTTCATATAAGTTTGTTTAGAATAAATTAATACTATTTTATTAATATTTTAATATTTTAAAAATGAATAATAAATCTAAAAATAAATCTTTTTAGATATCTATTAATTAATAAAAATCAATAATTAAAATATTTAAATTAAAATCAATATTCAGATAATTAATAATAAATTATAAGTATTTATAATAATAATTATAACTAAGAAAAATTTAATTTATTAAAATTAATTGAATTAAGTTAATTAAATATTTATAAATAATAAATAAAAAACTATAGAAATAGCTATAGTTTTTATTAATTATAAATTAATTGATAATTAAAATTATTTAATTAAATTAATTATAACTGTATAGATTATAACTAAGCATTTAATATTCTTATTTAATTATTATTATATATATTTGATTAGATAATTCATTTTGAATTAAATTTATTTATGATAAATTAGCTAATAGTAGTTATAAGATCTCATGACAAATTTGAAGCTTTTATTCAAAATATAATTATTAATTAGTAAACATATTTAAATATTAATTTTTATGATTTGTATTGATTTATAATTATTTATTAATTATGAATAAATTATCAGATTGCTTATAATTATATAATTATGTAATATAATTATATTACATAACAAATAGTTTATTTTTTATTATAATTTATTTTTAATTAATAATTAATAATTGTGTTAATTGTAGCTATTTTGTTAAATATATATTATTTGATTTATTAAGTAGCTAATTAAAAATTATTTATAACAATAAATATAGTTATGTCAATGCATTCAAATATTCATAACTATTTGAATATTATTCAAATTTAAGTTTAAATTTTTTTAATTTTAAATAATAAGATACTAATATTTGAAATTTCTAAAAATTCCATCATTGGATAATTATTATTTATTCTCAACAAATAACTATATTATTATCTTAATTAATTAAAATAATTAACTATCCTAATAATTATCTAAATTTATTATCAAAACTATTTAATTTGATCTTTATTAAATTATTAATTAATTAAATATAAAGTTAAGTATTATAATAATTGACTATTTCAATTAATAAATATTAAATTGTGTCATGAGAAAACAAAAAATCATAACAATTTGAAATAAATAATTGTTCAAATAGTCATAATTATTTAAACTTATTCGATAAATAGATTTATTTTTTAAATCTTTTACTTATTAGTTGTCTGAATATTAATAAATTTGCATAATTTTATTTGAAATAAGCTTGTATGAATAGAAAATTTTGTTTTAGGACAAAACAAAAGGTTATAGCGATTAGAAATAAATAATTATTCAAATAATCATAGTTATTTGTACTTGTTCAATAAACAGATTTATTTTTTAAATCTATTATTAATTTTTAGAATATTAATATAATAGAATTATATTATTTCAAATAAGCTAGTACAATAGAAACAATTTGTTTGTGATGAAACAATTATTTTGTGATAAAACAAAATATCATAATGATTTGAAATAGATAATTATTCAAACAGTCATAACTATTTGTATTGGTCAGGCCAATTGATTTATTTTTTAAATCTATTACTTATTAATTTCAAAATATTGATAAATTAGTATTACTTTATATTCGAATAAGATTGTATGAACAGAAATAATTATTTTTTTTTGACAATACAAATGGTCATAATGATTTGAAATAAATAATTATTCAAATAGTTATAATGTGATTGAATTGGTTTTAGTAAACAATTTTACTTTTTAAATCTACTTCTTAATTTTCAAAATATTAATAACCTATATATTATTTTATTTCCGATACAAATTTATATGTACAAAAACATTTGTTATTGATAGAAAGTAATAGGATACATAATGATTTGAAATAGATTAATTATTCAAATAGTTCATAATATTTGAACTGGTTAGGCAAACTGAATTATTTTTTTAAATCTCTTGCTTATTAAGTTTTGAAATATTAATAAATTTGTTTTACTTTATTCCGAATAACTTACTAAGAAATGAAAAAAATTGTTTTACGACAAAACAAAATGTCATAATGATTTGAAATAAAGAATTGTTCATATAGCCTTAAATATTTGAACTAGTTTAGTAAAGAAATTTATTTTTTAAATCTCTTAGTTATTAATTTTCAAAATATTATTATATTAGTATCATTTTATTTTGAATAAACTTATGTGAATAGAAATAATTGTTTTATGAGATAACAAAAGACTATAACAATTTGAAATATATAATTATTCAAATAGTCATAACTATTTGAACGGGTTCAATAAACAAATTAACTTTTTAAATCTTTTATTAATTTTTGAAATATTAGTAAATTTGTATTATTTTATTCCAAATAGGCTTGTATGATGAAAAATAATTGTTTTATGACAAAATAAAAGTTCATAACAATTTGAAATAGATAATTATTCAAATGGCCATAATTATTTGAATAATTTGATAAACTGATTTATTTTTTAAAACTCCAACTTCTTAAATTTTGAAATATTAATAAAGCAATATTATTTTATTTTGGAAAAACTTTTTTGTATTGAAACAATTGTTTTATGATAAATAAAAGGTCATAATGATTTTAAATAGATAATTGTTCAAATAGTCATAACTATTTGAACTTTGAACTTATTCAGTAAATAGATTTTTTTAAAATTTCTTATTCATTTTCTAAATTTTAATAAATTAGTATTACTATATTTTGAATAAGCATGTATGAACTGAAACAATTATTTTTTGACTAAACAAAAGATTAGAATAATTTAAAACAGATAATTGTTCTAATAGTCTTAACTATTTGAACTACTTCGAAAAACACATTTATTTTTAAATCCTTATTAATTTTTGAAATATTAATAAATTGGTATTATTTTATTCTAATAATTTTGTATGAATAGAAACAATTATTTTATAATAAAACAAAATGTTATAATGATTTGAAATAAATAACAGATCAAATGGAGATGACTATTTAAACCTATTCGATAAACATATTTATTTTTTAAACCTCTAACTTATTAATTTTTGGAAATAATAAATTAGTATTATTTTATTCCAAATAAACTTGTGTTAATAGAAACAATTATTTTATGACAAAACAAAATATCATAAAGATTTAAAATATATAATTATTCAAATAGTAATAACTATTTGAACTTGCTCGATAAACAAATTTATTATTTAAACTTTTACTTATCAATTTAAGAAATATTAATAAATTAATATTATTTTATTTTGAGTAAGCTTGTATGAATAGAAATAATTGGTTTATGACAAAACAAATTGTCATAATGATTTGAAATAGATAATTGTTCAAATAGTCATAACTATTGAATGTACTCAAAAAACATATTTATTTTTTAAATTTTTATTTATTAATTTTTGGAGTTTTAATAAATTTATATTATTTTATTCGAAATAAGCTTGCATGAACAAAACTAATTATTTTATGACAAAACAAATGGTCATAATGTTTTGAAATAGATAATTATTTAGATAGTCATATCTATTTGAACTTGTTTAATAAACAGATTCATTTTTTGAATTCTCTTACTCATTAATTTTTGGTATATTAATAAATTAGAGCTATTTTATTTCAAATAAACTTATGTTAACTGAATCAATTATTTTATTACAAAATAGGTCATAATTATTTGAAATAGATAATTATCCAAATAGTCTTGACTATTTGAACTTGTTTGGTAAACATATTTATTTTTTAAATCTTTCACTTGTTAATTGTCAAAATATTAATAAATTAATATTATTTTAATCCGAATAAGCTTGTATGAATAGAAATAATTGTTTTATTACAAAATAAAAAGTCATAACAATTCTGTTTACAAAACTATTTCAAATAATTATGACTATTTGAATAATTATCTATTTCAAATTGTTATTACCTTTTGTTTTGTCATAAAACAAATGTTTTTATTCATGGAAGTTTGTTTGGAATAAAATAATATTAATTTATTAATATTTCAAAAATTAATACATAAAAGATTTAAAAAAATAAATCTGTTTGCCATACCAGTTCAATTAGTTATAACTATTTAACCAAAAAAAATTTTCAAATCGTTATAACCATTTGTTTTATCATAAAACAATTGTTTATGTTCATATAATCTTATTCAGAATAAAGTAATGCTAATTTATTCATATTTTGAAAATTAATAAGTAATGGATTTAGAAAATGTATCTTTTGGCTTGACCAATGCAAACAATTATGACTATTTGAATAATTACCTATTTCAAATCGTTATGACCCTTTATTTTCTCACAAAACAATTGTTTTTGTTCATACAAGCTTATTTAGAATAACATAATTCTAATTTATTAATTTCCAAAAATTAATAAGTGAGAAATTTAAAAAATGAATCTGTTTATCGAACAAGTTCAAATAATTATGGCTATTTGAATAATTATCTAGTTCAAATTGCTATAACCTTTTGTATTGTCATAAAATAATTTTTTCTATTCATACAAGCTTATTTCAAATCTGTTTACCAAATAATTTTGAATAGTTATGACTATTTGAACAATTATTTATTTCAAATCATTATGACCTTTTTGTTTTGTCATAAAGCAATTATTTTTGTTCATATTAGCTTATTTGGATTAAAATAATATTAATTTATTAATATTTCAACAATTAATAAGTAAAAGATTTAAAAAATAAATATGTTTATCGAATAAGTTCAAATAGTAATAACTATCTAAATAATTATCTATTTCAAATCGTTATGACCTTTTGTTTTGCCATAAAACAATTATATCAATTCATATAGGCTTATTCAAAATAAAATAATACTAACTTATTACTATTCCAAAAATTAACGAGTAAGAGATTTAAAAAATGAATCTATTTACCAAACAAGTTTAAATAGTTATGACCTTTTGTTTTGCCATAAAACAATGGTTTCTATTCGTACAAGCTTATTTCAAATAAAATAATATAAGTTTACTAATATTCCAAAGATTACTAAGAAAAATATATAAAATAAATTTGTTTTTTGAGCCTGTTCAAAATAATTATGACCACTTGAATGATTATCTATTTCAAATTGTTATGACCTTTTGTTTTGTCATAAACCAATTGTTTCTATTCATAAGAGCTTATTCAAAATAAAATAATACTAATTTATTAAAATTTCAAAAATTAATAAGTAAAATATTTAAAAAATAAATTTGTTTACCGAGTGAATTCAAATAATTATGACTATTTAAATAATTATTTATTTCAAATCGTTATGATCCTTTGTTTTGTAATAAACCAATTGTTTCTATTCATACAAAATTATTCAAAATAAAATAATACTAATTTATCAATATTTTGAAAATTAATAAGAGATTTAAAAACTATATCTATTTATTGGACCAATTCAAATAGTTCTGACTATTTGAATAATTATCTATCTCAAATCGATATGATCTTTGTTCTGTCATAAGTCCATACAAACTTATTCGGAGTAAAATATTGCTAAACCAATAATATTCTAAAAATTAATAAGAGATTTAAAAAATAAATTATTTGTTGAACCAGATCAAATAGTTAAGACTATTATAATAATTATCTATTTCAAATCATTCTAACATTTTGTTTAGTCATTAAATAATTGTTCAGTTCATACATGCTTATTCGAAATAAAATAATACTATTTTATTGACATTCAAAAAATTAATAAGCAAGGAATTAAAAAATAAATTTGTTTATCAAACAAGTTTAAATAGTTATGACTATTTAAACAATTATCATTTTAAAATCATTATGACCTTTTGTTTTATCATAAAACAATTGTTTCATTTCATAAAAGCTTATCCAAAATAAAATAATATTACTTTATCAATATTTCAAAAATTGAGAAATAATATTACTTTATTAATATTTCAAAAATTAAGAAGTTGGAGATTTAAAATATAAATCATTTTATCGAATCAGTTCAAATATTTATGGTCATTTGGACAATTATCTATTTTGAAATCATTTTGAACTTTTGTTTTGTCATAAAACAATTGTTTTTCATCATACAAGCCTAATTAGAATAAAATAATATTAGTTTATTAATATTTCAAAAATTAATAAGTAGGAGATTATCTGTTTACTGAACTGTTCAAATAATTATGACTATTTAAACAATTATATATTTCAAGTCATTATAACCTTTTTCTTTGTCATAAAACAATTATTTATGTTCATACAAGCTTATTTGAAAGAAAATAATACTAATCTAATAATATTATAAAAATTAATAATTAAGAGATTTGAAAAATAAATTTATTTGTTGAACCAGTTCAAATAGTTAAGCTATATGAATAATTATTTATTTCAAATCGTTATATTCTTTTATTTTGTCATAAAAAAAATGTTTTTGTTAATATAATTTTGTTTAGAATAAAATAATATTAATTTATTAATATTTTGAAAATTAATAAGAGATTTAAAAAATAAATTTATTTACCAAACTAGTTTAATTAGTTATAAGAATTTAACAATTATTTATTTCATATTGTTATAACCCTTTGTTTTGTCATAAAACAATTAGTTCTATTGATATAGTCTTATTTGGAATAAAGTAATGCTAATTTATTAATATTCTAACAATTAATAAGTAATGAATTTAAAAAATGAATCCGTTGGCCTGACCATTACAAATAGTTATGACTATTTGAATAATTATCTATTTTAAATCATTATGACCTTTATTTTGTCACAAAACACTTGTTTTTGAATTACAAGGAATATCTAATTAATATTTATATAGTCTTTATATTCAAAATAAAACAACTATTTGAATATTATTCATCTTATTCTTAATTGTTATATTCTTATAATTAGCAATTTTATTTACAATTCAAAATTTTCAAATATTATAATAAATTATTATTAATTTGTTTACAATGACCAATATTTATTAAATTATTTTAATATTGTTATTTATTTAAGCAATATTTTAAATATAATAATAATATTAATTTAAGTAATATTAAATTGTAAATTTTAAATATAATTAACAAAATAAATTATAGTTATAATTAAATGTTAAATATTTTTAAATCTCATTTCATAAGTTACTATTTTGATGTGGCTCTTTATAAAGTCATTGTCCTGCACTTTTTTTGGAAATAACATCTTTCAAAAAAACAGGTTCATGATGAAGTAATCTTGGAAGGACCAAGTGAGTCAGCTGAGATTGCGAAAGCAATTATTATTGAGTGCATGTCAAAACCCTTCAAAGGAAATTATTCTAATTTAATATTAATTATAATAGTTATTCAAATAATATTTTAATTTATTAAAATATAATAAATCTATATATTAAATTAATAATTAATTTATTTTATTGAATATTAACTATTAATAACATATATTTGAATAACTATTATAATTAATATTAAATTAGAATAATTTCCTTTGAATATGTATAATTAATACATAATCACATTAAATTATTATAATCATGATTATAATTCAATATCATAATATGAATTAATAATAATTCAATATTATTATAATATTATTAAATATTATTTAATATATAATAAGAATTTATATTTAATAAAGTA
>NW_019168462.1:0-17844 GCF_002303985.1 Durio zibethinus | reverse complement strand
TTAAAATTTTTTTAAATCTTTTTTATTTTTTTCATTTTCATTTTTTTTGTCTATGTTGTAATTTTTCAATAACGTTTTCCCTTCAAATTTTTTTCTTTTTGCCTTTTTTTCTTTTTCATATGCTTTCAGTTTTACTTGTTTTAATTTTTTTCGTTGTTTTAAAATTTTTTATATTTCTTTTTTGTTTTTTTATTCAAATCTTTTGTCTTTCATTTTTATTCTTTTCTTGCTTTCTTATTTTTTCACAAATTTCCTTTCATTTCTTATTTGCATTTTTAAATTATTAGACTTTTTTTTGTGCACTTTCTTTTGTTTTTATTTATATTTTTCATTACTTTTATTTTATTTTTTATCTTTGATTTTTTTATTATTCTTTTTCCTATATTTGTTATATTTTTTTTTTGTTTTTCTTTGTATATTCTGAACTAATTTTTTCTATTTTTTATTCGCTAAATTTTTTATATCTTAACTTTTTTATTTTTTGCTTTTTTGGTATTTTTATTTAATTTTTTCTTCTATATTATAATTTTTATCTTAATTTATTTTTCCATTTATTTTTATTTATATTTTAAAAAAATTTTTATAAAGTTCAAAATTTTTTATTTTTATTTTTTGAATCTTTTTTATTTTATTATCATTTTTGCTATTTTTGTCCTACTTTGTAATTTTTAATAACTTTTTCCCTTCAAAATTTTCCTTCTTTTTGCTTTTTTTGCATATGCTTTCATTTTTACTTGTTTTAATTTTTTCGTTATTTTAAAAATTTTTATTTTCTGTTTTTTATTCCAAACCTCTTGTCTTTTCATTTTTATTCTTTTGTTGCTTTTCTTATTTCTTTTTTCACAAATTTCCTTTCATTTCTTATTTGCGTTTTTAAATTCTCATACTTTTTTTTATTTTGCATTAACTTTTCTCTTTTTAATTTTTGTCTGACTTTTTATATTTTTTATTATTAGGTCTTATATGTTTTTCAATTTTTTGTCCTTTTAAACTTTTTTTTTTTTCATTTTGTCATTCCATTTCATTTTTGAAATTTTTCTTCAATTTTTTTCCTTTTTATTTTCTTACTTTTTATATTTTTTGTTGTATTTTTGTATTTTTTCTTTTTTTGTGCTTTATTTATCTTTTTTTCTTTTGCTTTAATTTTTTTTCTTTTTTTATAGTTTCATAAATTTTTATTAAGTTTTGAAATTTTTATTTTTCTATCTTTTTTTCTTTTTCTTTTTTTTATTTTATCATTCTCGGTTATTTTTTATTGCATTTTTATAATTTTTCATTAACTTTTTCTCCTTTCAAATTTTTCTTCTTTTTTTTTTTTATGTGCTTTCATTTTTTTTGTTCACTCTTTTTTTTTGTTTTAAAATTTTCTATAAATTTTTTCTTTTTTTTTTATTTCATATTTTTGCCTCTTCATTTTTTATTTTTTTCTTCTTTTTCTCATTTTTTCTCAAACTTTATTATTTTTTTCTCAAATTTTATTTTATAATTTTGTATTTTCATTTTTTATTTTTTCTCTTGCTTTTTCTTAAATCTTTTTGTTCGCACTTTTTTTTATTTCTTCTTTATAATTTTAAAACCTCAAACTTCTTTTTTTGTGCATTCTTTTATTTTTATTGTATTTTTTTTAACTTTTATTTTATTTTTCATTTTTTTCCTTTTCCTTTATTTGTTATATATATTTTTTTTGTTTTCCTTTGCACATTCTAAACTAAAAGTTTTTTCCATTTTGTATTTGAAATTTTTATTCATTTTGTCTTTTTATATTTTTTTGATTCGTAAATTTTTTATTTTCTTGCTTTGTTACTTTTTGTTTTTGTTTATTTTTATTTTTTCCTTTTTTCGTATTTTATTTAATTTTTCTTTTATATTAATATTTTCTCTTAATTTATTTTTTCATTTATTTTTATTTATATTTTAAAATTTTTTATAAAGTTCAAAATTTTTTATTTTTTCATTTTCTTATTTTTTTGTCTATTTTTCTTGCTATTTTTTGTTCTATTTTATAAATTTTCAATAACTTTTTCCCTTCAAAATTTTCTTTCTTTTTGCCTTTTTTTCATATGCTTTCATTTTTATTTGTTTTAATTCTTTCAATGTTTTAAAATTATTTATATTTCTTTACGCTTTTTTTTTCCACAAATTTCCCTTCACTTCTTATTTGCGTTTTTAAATTCTCATAATTTTTTCTTTTTTTTTTTTTGCATTTTCTCCTTTGTTTTTCATTTTTACTTTGAATTAACTTTTCTCTTTTTTAATTTTTTGTCTTTGACTTTTTATATTATTTCTTTCATTATGTCTTATATGTTTTTCAATTTTTTTGTATTTTTTGAACTTTTTTTTTTTTCATTTTTGTCTTTTTTATTTTCTTACTTTTTATATTTTTATTGTATTTTTTTATTTTATCATTGTTGGTTCTTTTCTATTGCATTTTTATAATTTTTCTTTAAATTTTTCTCTCTCTCAAATTTTTTTCTTTTTTTTTACTTATTTTTTCATGTGCTTTCATATTTTTTTTGTTTTCACTTTTTTCTTTGTTTCAAAATATTCTATAAACTTTTTTTCTTTTTGTTTTATCTCATAATTTTGACTCTTCATTTTTTATTTTTTTCTTGTTTTAACTTTTTTTTGCCCTTCCTTGTCTTGTTTTTATTTTGTATTAAATTTTTCCCTTTGTTAATTTTTTTATCTTTCATTTTTTTTTCTTATTACTTTTTTTCCTTATGTTTTCTAAATTAATTTTTTCCATTTTGTAATCCCTTTTCATTTTTTATACCATTATTTCTTATTATTTGTTATATTTTTTTTATTTTTTGTTCGTATTTTATAAACTAATTTTTTTTTCTATTTTGTCATTTTTTCTTCATTTTTGAAATTTTTATTACTTTTTTTATTTTTCTAATTTTTTTCTTTTGACTCGTTATTTTTCTATTTTGTGCTTTTGTTTATTTTTAATTTTTTTTTCTTTTCCTTTGCTTTAATATTTTCTCTTATTTTATTTTTCCTCTTACTTTGTTTTTTATAAAAATTTTATAATGTTATAGATATTATATTTTTAAAAACTTTTATAAAATTTAAAATTTAAAATTTTTTAATCTTTTTTATTTTTTCATTTCATTCTTTTTTGTTCTAATGTTGTAATTTTCAATAACGTTTTCCCTTCAAATTTTCTTTCTTTTTGCCTTTTTTGTCTTTTTTTCATATGCTTTCAGTTTTACTTGTTTTAATTTTTTCGTTGTTTTAAAATTTTTTATATTTCTTTTTGTTTTTTATTCCAATCTTTTTGTCTTTTCATTTTTTTCTTTCTTGCTTTTCTATTTTTCACAAATTCCTTTTCATTTCTTATTTGCATTTTTAAATTATTAGACTTTTTTTTGTGCACTTCTTTTGTTTTATTTTATTTTTCATTAACTTTTATTTATTTTTACTTTGATTTTTATATCTTTTTCCTATATTTGTTATATTTTTTTTTGTTTTCTTTGTATATTCTGAACTAAAATTTTTTTCTATTTGCTTTATTTTTTTATTCGCACATTTTTTAATATCTTACTTTTTTATTTTTTGCTTTTTTGGTATTTTATTTAATTTTTTCTTCTATATTAATATTTATCTTAATTTATTTTCCATTTATTTTATTTATATTTTAAAAAATTTTTATAAAGTTCAAAATTTTTATTTTTTATTTTTGAATCTTTTTTATTTTATTATCATTTTTGCTATTTTTGTCCTACTTTGTAATTTTTTAATAACTTTTTCCCTTCAAAATTTTCCTTCTTTTTGCTTTTTTTGCATATGCTTTCATTTTTACTTGTTTTAATTTTTTCGTTATTTTAAAAATTTTTATTGTTTCTGTTTTTTATTCCAAACCTTTTGTCTTTTCATTTTTATTCTTTTGTTGCTTTTCTTATTTCTTTTTTCACAAATTTCCTTTCATTTCTTATTTGCGTTTTTAAATTCTCATACTTTTTTTTTATTTTGCATTAACTTTTCTCTTTTTTAATTTTTTGTCTGACTTTTTATATTGTTTTATTATTAGGTCTTATATGTTTTTCAATTTTTTGTCCTTTTTAAACTTTTTTTTTTTTCATTTTGTCATTCCATTTCATTTTTGAAATTTTTCTTCAATTTTTTCCTTTTTTTTTTCTTACTTTTTATATTTTTTGTTGTATTTTTGTATTTTTTCTTTTTTTGTGCTTTATTTATCTTTTTTCTTTTGCTTTAATTTTTTTTCTTTTTTTATAGTTTCATAAATTTTTATTAAGTTTTGAAATTTTTTTTTTTCTATCTTTTTTTCTTTTCTTTTTTTATTTTATCATTCTCGGTTATTTTTTATTGCATTTTTATAATTTTTCATTAACTTTTTCTCCTTTCAAATTTTTTCTTTTTTTTTTTTATGTGCTTTCATTATTTTTTGTTCACTCTTTTTTTTTGTTTTAAAAATTTTTCTATAATTCTTTTGCTTTTTTCTTTATTTCATTATTTTATGCCTCTTCATTTTTATTATTTTTCTTCTTTTTCTCATTTTTTTCTCAAATTTTATTTTTATAATTTTGTATTTTCATTTTTTATTTTTCTTGCGTTTTCTTAAATCTTTTTGTTCCGCGACGTTTTTTATTTCTTCTTTATTAATTTTTTTAAACACTCAAACTTCTTTTTTTGTGCACGATTCTTTTATTTGTATTTGTCATCTTTTTATTAACTTTTTTTTGATTTTTCATCTTTTTCCTTATTTGTAATATAATTTATTATTTTTTGTTTTCCTTTGCACATTCTAAACTAAAAGTTTTTTCCATTTTGTATTTGAAATTTTTATTCATTTTGTCTTTTTATATTTTTTGATTCGTAAATTTTTATTTTCTGCTTTGTTACTTTTTGTTTGTTTATTTTTATTTTTTCCTTTTTTCGTATTTTATTTAATTTTTCTTTTATATTAATATTTTCTCTTAATTTATTTTTTCATTTATTTTTTATTTATATTTTAAAAATTTTTTATAAAGTTCAAAATTTTTTATTTTTTCATTTTCTTATTTTTTTGTCTATTTTTTTGCTATTTTTTGTTCTATTTTATAAATTTTCAATAACTTTTTCCCTTCAAAATTTTCTTTCTTTTTGCCTTTTTTTCATATGCTTTCATTTTTATTTGTTTTAATTCTTTCAATGTTTTAAAATTATTTATATTTCTTTACGCTTTTTTTTCCACAAATTTCCCTTCACTTCTTATTTGCGTTTTTAAATTCTCATAATTTTTTCTTTTTTTTTTTTTGCATTTTCTCCTTTGTTTTCATTTTTACTTTGAATTAACTTTTCTCTTTTTTAATTTTTTGTCTTTGACTTTTTATATTATTTTCTCATTATGTCTTATATGTTTTTCAATTTTTTTGTATTTTTTGAACTATTTTTTTTTTTTCATTTTTGTCTTTTTTATTTTCTTACTTTTTATATTTTTATTGTATTTTTTTATTTTATCATTGTTGGTTCTTTTCTATTGCATTTTTATAATTTTTCTTTAAATTTTCTCCTCTCAAATTTTTCTTCTTTTTTTTTACTTATTTTTCATGTGCTTTCATATTTTTTTTGTTTTCACTTTTTTCTTTGTTTCAAAATATTCTATAAACTTTTTTTCTTTTTGTTTTATCTCATAATTTTGACTCTTCATTTTTTATTTTTTTCTTGTTTTAACTTTTTTTGCCCTTCCTTGTCTTGTTTTTATTTTGTATTAAATTTTTCCCTTTGTTAATTTTTTTATCTTTCATTTTTTTTTCTTATTACTTTTTTTCCTTATGTTTTCTAAATTAATTTTTTCCATTTTGTAATCCCTTTTCATTTTTTATACCATTATTTCTTATTATTTGTTATATTTTTTTATTTTTTGTTCGTATTTTATAAACTAATTTTTTTTTTCTATTTTGTCATTTTTTCTTCATTTTTGAAATTTTTATTACTTTTTTATTTTTCTAATTTTTTTCTTTTGACTCGTTATTTTTTCTATTTTGTGCTTTTGTTTATTTTTAATTTTTTTTCTTTTTCCTTTTGCTTTAATATTTTCTCTTATTTTATTTTTCCTCTTACTTTGTTTTTTTATAAAAATTTTATAATGTTATAGATATTATATTTTTAAAAACTTTTATAAAATTTAAATTTAAAATTTTTTTAATCTTTTTTATTTTTTCATTTTCATTTTTTTTGTTCTATGTTGTAATTTTTCAATAACGTTTTCCCTTCAAAATTTTCTTTCTTTTTGCCTTTTTTTTTTTTTCATATGCTTTCAGTTTTACTTGTTTTAATTTTTTCGTTGTTTTAAAATTTTTTATATTTCTTTTTTGTTTTTTTATTCCAAATCTTTTGTCTTTTCTTGCTTTTCTTATTTTTTCACAAATTTCCTTTCATTTCTTATTTGCATTTTTAAATTATTAGACTTTTTTTTGTGCACTTTCTTTTGTTTTTATTTATATTTTTCATTAACTTTTATTTTATTTTTTATCTTTGATTTTTTATATCTTTTTCCTATATTTGTTATATTTTTTTTTTGTTTTTCTTTGTATATTCTGAACTAAAATTTTTTTCTATTTTGTATTGAATTTTATTCATTTTTTTTTTTATTCGCACATTTTTTAATATCTTACTTTTTTATTTTTTGCTTTTTTGGTATTTTATTTAATTTTTTCTTCTATATTAATATTTTATCTTAATTTATTTTTCCATTTATTTTTATTTATATTTTAAAAAATTTTTATAAAGTTCAAAATTTTTTTTTTTATTTTTTGAATCTTTTTTATTTTATTATTTTTCTTGCTATTTTTGTCCTACTTTGTAATTTTTTAATAACTTTTTCCCTTCAAAATTTTCCTTCTTTTTACTTTTTTTTCATATGCTTTCATTTTTACTTGTTTTAATTTTTTCGTTATTTTAAAAATTTTTATTTTTCTGTTTTTTATTCCAAACCTTTTGTCTTTTCATTTTTATTCTTTTGTTGCTTTTCTTATTTCTTTTTTCACAAATTTCCTTTCATTTCTTATTTGCGTTTTTAAATTCTCATACTTTTTTTATTTTGCATTAACTTTTCTCTTTTTTAATTTTTTGTCTGACTTTTTATATTTTTTATTATTAGGTCTTATATGTTTTTCAATTTTTTGTCCTTTTTAAACTATTTTTTTTTCATTTTGTCATTCCATTTCATTTTTGAAATTTTTCTTCAATTTTTGTCCTTTTTTATTTTCTTACTTTTTATATTTTTTTCTTTTTTTGTGCTTTATTTATCTTTTTTCTTTTGCTTTAATTTTTTTTCTTTTTTTATAGTTTCATAAATTTTTATTAAGTTTTGAAATTTTTTATTTTTCTATCTTTTTTTCTTTTCTTTTTTTATTTTATCATTCTCGGTTATTTTTTATTGCATTTTTATAATTTTTCATTAACTTTTTCTCCTTTCAAATTTTTCTTCTTTTTTTTTTTTATGTGCTTTCATTTTTTTGTTCACTCTTTTTTTTGTTTTAAAATTTTCTATAAATTTTTTCTTTTTTTTTATTTCATATTTTTGCCTCTTCATTTTTTATTTTTTTCTTCTTTTTCTCATTTTTTCTCAAATTTTATTTTATATATTTTGTATTTTCATTTTTTATTTTTTTCTTGCTTTTTCTTAAATCTTTTTGTTCGCACTTTTTTTTATTTCTTCTTTATAATTTTAAAACCTCAAACTTCTTTTTTTGTGCACATTCTTTTATTTTTATTTGTATTTTTTATTAACTTTTATTTTATTTTTCATCTTTTTCCTTTATTTGTTATATATATTTTTTTTGTTTTCCTTTGCACATTCTAAACTAAAAGTTTTTTCCATTTTGTATTTGAAATTTTTATTCATTTTGTCTTTTTATATTTTTTTGATTCGTAAATTTTTTATTTTCTTGCTTTGTTACTTTTGTTTTTGTTTATTTTTATTTTTTCCTTTTTTCGTATTTTATTTAATTTTTCTTTTATATTAATATTTTCTCTTAATTTATTTTTCATTTATTTTTTATTTATATTTTAAAAATTTTTATAAAGTTCAAAATTTTTTATTTTTTCATTTTCTTATTTTTTGTCTATTTTTCTTGCTATTTTTTGTTCTATTTTATAAATTTTCAATAACTTTTTCCCTTCAAAATTTTCTTTCTTTTTGCCTTTTTTTCGTATGCTTTCATTTTTATTTGTTTTAATTCTTTCAATGTTTTAAAATTATTTATATTTCTTTACGCTTTTTTTTCCACAAATTTCCCTTCACTTCTTATTTGCGTTTTTAAATTCTCATAATTTTTTCTTTTTTTTTTTGCATTTTCTCCTTTGGTTTTCATTTTTACTTTGAATTAACTTTTCTCTTTTTTAATTTTTTGTCTTTGACTTTTATATTATTTTCTCATTATGTCTTATATGTTTTTCAATTTTTTGTATTTTTTGAACTATTTTTTTTTTTCATTTTGTCATTCCATTTCATTTTGTCTTTTTTATTTTCTTACTTTTATATTTTTATTGTATTTTTTATTTTATCATTGTTGGTTCTTTTTCTATTGCATTTTTATAATTTTTCTTTAAATTTTTCTCCTCTCAAAATTTTTCTTCTTTTTTTTACTTATTTTTCATGTGCTTTCATATTTTTTTATTTTCACTTTTTCTTTGTTTCAAAATATTCTATAAACTTTTTTCTTTTGTTTTATCTCATAATTTTGACTCTTCATTTTTTATTTTTTTCTTGTTTTAACTTTTTTTTGCCCTTCCTTGTCTTGTTTTTATTTTGTATTAAATTTTTCCCTTTGTTAATTTTTTATCTTTCATTTTTTTCTTATTACTTTTTCCTATGTTTTCTAAATTAATTTTTTCCATTGTAATCCCTTTTCATTTTTATACCATTATTTCTTATTATTTGTTATATTTTTTTTATTTTTTGTTCGTATTTTATAAACTAATTTTTTTTTCTATTTGTCATTTTTTCTTCATTTTTGAAATTTTTATTACTTTTTTTATTTTTCTAATTTTTTTCTTTTGACTCGTTTATTTTTTCTATTTTGTGCTTTTTGTTATTTTTAATTTTTTTTCTTTTCCTTTTGCTTTAATATTTTCTCTTATTTTATTTTTCCTCTTACTTTGTTTTTTTATAAAAATTTTTATAATGTTATAGATATTATATTTTTAAAAACTTTTATAAAATTTAAATTTTAAAATTTTTTAATCTTTTTTATTTTTTCATTTTTCATTTTTTTTGTTCTATGTTGTAATTTTTCAATAACGTTTTCCCTTCAAAATTTTCTTTCTTTTTGCCTTTTTTTTTTTTTTTTTTCATATGCTTTCAGTTTTACTTGTTTTAATTTTTTCGTTGTTTTAAAATTTTTATATTTCTTTTTTGTTTTTTTATTCCAAATCTTTTGTCTTTTCTTGCTTTTCTTATTTTTTCACAAATTTCCTTTCATTTCTTATTTGCATTTTTAAATTATTAGACTTTTTTTTGTGCACTTTCTTTTGTTTTTATTTATATTTTTCATTAACTTTTATTTTATTTTTTATCTTTGATTTTTTATATCTTTTTCCTATATTTGTTATATTTTTTTTTGTTTTTCTTTGTATATTCTGAACTAAAATTTTTTTCTATTTTGTATTTGAAATTTTTATTCATTTTGTCTTTTATTTTTTTATTCGCACATTTTTTAATATCTTACTTTTTTATTTTTTGCTTTTTTGGTATTTTATTTAATTTTTTCTTCTATATTAATATTTTATCTTAATTTATTTTTCCATTTATTTTTATTTATATTTTAAAAAATTTTTATAAAGTTCAAAATTTTTTATTTTTATTTTTTGAATCTTTTTTATTTTATTATCATTTTTGCTATTTTTGTCCTACTTTGTAATTTTTTAATAACTTTTTCCCTTCAAAATTTTCCTTCTTTTTGCTTTTTTTGCATATGCTTTCATTTTTACTTGTTTTAATTTTTTCGTTATTTTAAAAATTTTTATTTTTCTGTTTTTATTCCAAACCTTTTGTCTTTTCATTTTTATTCTTTTGTTGCTTTTCTTATTTCTTTTTTCACAAATTTCCTTTCATTTCTTATTTGCGTTTTTAAATTCTCATACTTTCTTTATTTTGCATTAACTTTTCTCTTTTTTAATTTTTTGTCTGACTTTTTATATTTTTTATTATTAGGTCTTGTATGTTTTTCAATTTTTTGTCCTTTTTAAACTTTTTTTTTTCATTTTGTCATTCCATTTCATTTTTGAAATTTTTCTTCATTTTTTGTCCTTTTTTATTTTCTTACTTTTTATATTTTTGTTGTATTTTTGTATTTTTTCTTTTTTGTGCTTTATTTATCTTTTTTCTTTTGCTTTAATTTTTTTCTTTTTTTATAGTTTCATAAATTTTTATTAAGTTTTGAAATTTTTTATTTTTCTATCTTTTTTCTTTTCTTTTTTATTTTATCATTCTCGGTTATTTTTTATTGCATTTTATAATTTTTCATTAACTTTTTCTCCTTTTCAAATTTTTCTTCTTTTTTTTTTTTTTATGTGCTTTCATTTTTTTGTTCACTCTTTTTTTGTTTTAAAATTTTCTATAAATTTTTTTCTTTTTGTTTTATTTCATATTTTTGCCTCTTCATTTTTTATTTTTTTTCTTATTTCTCAAATTTTATTTTATATATTTTGTATTTTCATTTTTTATTTTTTTCTTGCTTTTTCTTAAATCTTTTTGTTTGCACTTTTTTTTATTTCTTCTTTATAATTTTAAAACCTCAAACTTCTTTTTTTGTGCACATTCTTTTATTTTTATTTGTATTTTTTATTAACTTTTATTTTATTTTTCATCTTTTTCCTTTATTTGTTATATATATATTTTTTGTTTCCTTTGCACATTCTAAACTAAAAGTTTTTTCCATTTTTATTTGAAATTTTTATTCATTTTGTCTTTTTATATTTTTTTGATTCGTAAATTTTTTATTTTCTTGCTTTGTTACTTTTTGTTTTTGTTTATTTTTATTTTTTCCTTTTTTCGTATTTTATTTAATTTTTCTTTTATATTAATATTTTCTCTTAATTTATTTTTTATTTATATTTTAAAAATTTTTTATAAAGTTCAAAATTTTTTATTTTTTCATTTTCTTATTTTTTTGTCTATTTTTCTTGCTATTTTTTGTTCTATTTTATAAATTTTCAATAACTTTTTCCCTTCAAAATTTTCTTTCTTTTTGCCTTTTTTTCGTATGCTTTCATTTTTATTTGTTTTAATTCTTTCAATGTTTTAAAATTATTTATATTTCTTTACGCTTTTTTTTTCCACAAATTTCCCTTCACTTCTTATTTGCGTTTTTAAATTCTCATAATTTTTTCTTTTTTTTTTTTGCATTTTCTCCTTTGGTTTTCATTTTTACTTTGAATTAACTTTTCTCTTTTTTAATTTTTTGTCTTTGACTTTTTATATTATTTTCTCATTATGTCTTATATGTTTTTCAATTTTTTGTATTTTTTGAACTATTTTTTTTTTTCATTTTGTCATTCCATTTCATTTTTGTCTTTTTTATTTTCTTACTTTTATATTTTTATTGTATTTTTTATTTTATCATTGTTGGTTCTTTTCTATTGCATTTTTATAATTTTTCTTTAAATTTTTCTCCTCTCAAATTTTTCTTCTTTTTTTTACTTATTTTTTCATGTGCTTTCATATTTTTTTTATTTTCACTTTTTTCTTTGTTTCAAAATATTCTATAAACTTTTTTTCTTTTTGTTTATCTCATAATTTGACTCTTCATTTTTATTTTTTTCTTGTTTTAACTTTTTTTTGCCCTTCCTTGTCTTGTTTTATTTTGTATTAAATTTTTCCCTTTGTTAATTTTTTATCTTTCATTTTTTTTCTTATTACTTTTTTTCCTTATGTTTTCTAAATTAATTTTTTCCATTTTGTAATCCCTTTTCATTTTTTATACCATTATTTCTTATTATTTGTTATATTTTTTTTATTTTTTGTTCGTATTTTATAAACTAATTTTTTTTTCTATTTTGTCATTTTTTCTTCATTTTTGAAATTTTTATTACTTTTTTATTTTTCTAATTTTTTTCTTTTGACTCGTTATTTTTTCTATTTTGTGCTTTTGTTTATTTTTAATTTTTTTTCTTTTTCCTTTTGCTTTAATATTTTCTCTTATTTTATTTTTCCTCTTACTTTGTTTTTTTATAAAAATTTTATAATGTTATAGATATTATATTTTTAAAAACTTTTATAAAATTTAAATTTTAAAATTTTTTTAATCTTTTTTATTTTTTCATTTTCATTTTTTTTGTTCTATGTTGTAATTTTTCAATAACGTTTTCCCTTCAAAATTTTCTTTCTTTTTGCCTTTTTTTTTTTTTTTCATATGCTTTCAGTTTTACTTGTTTTAATTTTTTCGTTGTTTTAAAATTTTTTATATTTCTTTTTTGTTTTTTTATTCCAAATCTTTTGTCTTTTCTTGCTTTTCTTATTTTTTCACAAATTTCCTTTCATTTCTTATTTGCATTTTTAAATTATTAGACTTTTTTTTGTGCACTTTCTTTTGTTTTTATTTATATTTTTCATTAACTTTTATTTTATTTTTTATCTTTGATTTTTTATATCTTTTTCCTATATTTGTTATATTTTTTTTTTGTTTTTCTTTGTATATTCTGAACTAAAATTTTTTTCTATTTTGTATTTGAAATTTTTATTCATTTTGTCTTTTATTTTTTTTATTCGCACATTTTTTAATATCTTACTTTTTTATTTTTTGCTTTTTTGGTATTTTATTTAATTTTTTCTTCTATATTAATATTTTATCTTAATTTATTTTTCCATTTATTTTTATTTATATTTTAAAAATTTTTATAAAGTTCAAAATTTTTTATTTTTATTTTTTGAATCTTTTTTATTTTATTATCATTTTTGCTATTTTTGTCCTACTTTGTAATTTTTTAATAACTTTTTCCCTTCAAAATTTTCCTTCTTTTTGCTTTTTTTGCATATGCTTTCATTTTTACTTGTTTAATTTTTTCGTTATTTTAAAAATTTTTATTTTTCTGTCTTTTATTCCAAACCTTTTGTCTTTTCATTTTATTCTTTTGTTGCTTTTCTTATTTCTTTTTTCACAAATTTCCTTTCATTTCTTTATTTGCGTTTTAAATTCTCATACTTTCTTTATTTGCATTAACTTTTCTCTTTTTAATTTTTTGTCTGACTTTTTATATTTTTATTATTAGGTCTTGTATGTTTTTCAATTTTTTGTCCTTTTTAAACTTTTTTTTTTCATTTTGTCATTCCATTTCATTTTTGAAATTTTTCTTCATTTTTTGTCCTTTTTTATTTTCTTACTTTTTATATTTTTTGTTGTATTTTTGTATTTTTCTTTTTGTGCTTTATTTATCTTTTTCTTTTGCTTAATTTTTTCTTTTTTTATAGTTTCATAAATTTTTATTAAGTTTTGAAATTTTTTATTTTTCTATCTTTTTTCTTTTCTTTTTTTATTTTATCATTCTCGTTATTTTTTATTGCATTTTTATAATTTTCATTAACTTTTTCTCCTTTCAAATTTTTCTTCTTTTTTTTTTTTTATGTGCTTTCATTTTTTTTGTTCACTCTTTTTTTGTTTAAAATTTTCTATAAATTTTTTTCTTTTTTTTATTTCATATTTTGCCTCTTCATTTTTTATTTTTTCTCTTTTTCTCATTTTTCTCAAATTTTATTTTATATATTTTGTATTTTCATTTTTATTTTTTTCTTGCTTTTTCTTAAATCTTTTGTTCGCACTTTTTTTATTTCTTCTTTATAATTTTAAAACCTCAAACTTCTTTTTTTGTGCACATTCTTTTATTTTTATTTGTATTTTTTATTAACTTTTATTTATTTTTCATCTTTTTCCTTTATTGTTATATATATATTTTTTGTTTTCCTTTGCACATTCTAAACTAAAAGTTTTTTCCATTTTGTATTTGAAATTTTTATTCATTTTGTCTTTTTATATTTTTTTGATTCGTAAATTTTTTATTTTCTTGCTTTGTTACTTTTTGTTTTTGTTTATTTTTATTTTTTCCTTTTTTCGTATTTTATTTAATTTTTCTTTTATATTAATATTTTCTCTTAATTTATTTTTTCATTTATTTTTATTTATATTTTAAAAATTTTTTATAAAGTTCAAAATTTTTTATTTTTCATTTTCTTATTTTTTTGTCTATTTTTCTTGCTATTTTTTGTTCTATTTTATAAATTTTCAATAACTTTTTCCCTTCAAAATTTTCTTTCTTTTTGCCTTTTTTTCGTATGCTTTCATTTTTATTTGTTTTAATTCTTTCAATGTTTTAAAATTATTTATATTTCTTTACGCTTTTTTTTCCACAAATTTCCCTTCACTTCTTATTTGCGTTTTTAAATTCTCATAATTTTTTCTTTTTTTTTTTTGCATTTTCTCCTTTGGTTTTCATTTTTACTTTGAATTAACTTTTCTCTTTTTTAATTTTTTGTCTTTGACTTTTTATATTATTTTCTCATTATGTCTTATATGTTTTTCAATTTTTTGTATTTTTTGAACTATTTTTTTTTTCATTTTTGTCTTTTTTATTTTCTTACTTTTTATATTTTTATTGTATTTTTTATTTTATCATTGTTGGTTCTTTTCTATTGCATTTTTATAATTTTTCTTTAAATTTTTCTCCTCTCAAATTTTTCTTCTTTTTTTTACTTATTTTTTCATGTGCTTTCATATTTTTTTTGTTTTCACTTTTTTCTTTGTTTCAAAATATTCTATAAACTTTTTTTCTTTTTGTTTTATCTCATAATTTTGACTCTTCATTTTTTATTTTTTTCTTGTTTTAACTTTTTTTTGCCCTTCCTTGTCTTGTTTTTATTTTGTATTAAATTTTTCCCTTTGTTAATTTTTTATCTTTCATTTTTTTTCTTATTACTTTTTTTCCTTATGTTTTCTAAATTAATTTTTTCCATTTTGTAATCCCTTTTCATTTTTATACCATTATTTCTTATTATTTGTTATATTTTTTTTATTTTTTGTTCGTATTTTATAAACTAATTTTTTTTTCTATTTGTCATTTTTTCTTCATTTTTGAAATTTTTATTACTTTTTTATTTTCTAATTTTTTTCTTTTGACTCGTTATTTTTCTATTTTGTGCTTTTGTTTATTTTTAATTTTTTTCTTTTTCCTTTTGCTTTAATATTTTCTCTTATTTTATTTTTCCTCTTACTTTGTTTTTTTATAAAAATTTTATAATGTTATAGATATTATATTTTTAAAAACTTTTATAAAATTTAAATTTTAAAATTTTTTAATCTTTTTTATTTTTTCATTTTCATTTTTTTGTTCTATGTTGTAATTTTTCAATAACGTTTTCCTTCAAAATTTTCTTTCTTTTTGCCTTTTTTTTTTTTTTTTCATATGCTTTCAGTTTTACTTGTTTTAATTTTTTCGTTGTTTTAAAATTTTTTATATTTCTTTTTTGTTTTTTTATTCCAAATCTTTTGTCTTTTCTTGCTTTTCTTATTTTTTCACAAATTTCCTTTCATTTCTTATTTGCATTTTTAAATTATTAGACTTTTTTTGTGCACTTTCTTTTGTTTTTATTTATATTTTCATTAACTTTTATTTTATTTTTTTATCTTTCATTTTTTATATCTTTTCCTATTTTGTTATATTTTTTTTTGTTTTTCTTTGTATATTCTGAACTAAACTTTTTTTCTATTTGTATTTGAAATTTTATTCATTTTGTCTTTTATTTTTTTATTCGCACATTTTTAATATCTTACTTTTTTATTTTTGCTTTTTTGGTATTTTATTTAATTTTTTCTGTCTATATTAATATTTTATCTTAATTTATTTTTCCATTTATTTTATTTATATTTTACAAATTTTTATAAAGTTCAAAATTTTTTATTTTTATTTTTTGAATCTTTTTTATTTTATTATCATTTTTGCTATTTTTGTCCTACTTTGTAATTTTTTAATAACTTTTTCCCTTCAAAATTTTCCTTCTTTTTGCTTTTTTTGCATATGCTTTCATTTTTACTTGTTTTAATTTTTTCGTTATTTTAAAAATTTTTATTTTTCTGTTTTTTATTCCAAACCTTTTGTCTTTTCATTTTTATTCTTTTGTTGCTTTTCTTATTTCTTTTTTCACAAATTTCCTTTCATTTCTTATTTGCGTTTTTAAATTCTCATACTTTTTTTATTTTGCATTAACTTTTCTCTTTTTTAATTTTTTGTCTGACTTTTTATATTGTTTTATTATTAGGTCTTATATGTTTTTCAATTTTTTGTCCTTTTTAAACTATTTTTTTTTTCATTTTGTCATTCCATTTCATTTTTGAAATTTTTCTTCAATTTTTGTCCTTTTTTATTTTCTTACTTTTTATATTTTTTGTTGTATTTTTGTATTTTTTCTTTTTTTGTGCTTTATTTATCTTTTTTCTTTTGCTTTAATTTTTTTTCTTTTTTTATAGTTTCATAAATTTTTATTAAGTTTTGAAATTTTTTATTTTTCTATCTTTTTTTCTTTTCTTTTTTTATTTTATCATTCTCGGTTATTTTTTATTGCATTTTTATAATTTTTCATTAACTTTTTCTCCTTTCAAATTTTTCTTCTTTTTTTTTTTATGTGCTTTCATTTTTTTTGTTCACTCTTTTTTTTGTTTTAAAATTTTCTATAAATTTTTTTCTTTTTTTTTATTTCATATTTTTGCCTCTTCATTTTTTATTTTTTTCTTCTTTTTCTCATTTTTTCTCAAATTTTATATATATTTTTGTATTTTATTTTTTATTTTTTTCTTGCTTTTTCTTAAATCTTTTTGTTCGCACTTTTTTTTATTTCTTCTTTATAATTTTAAAACCTCAAACTTCTTTTTTTGTGCACATTCTTTTATTTTTATTTGTATTTTTTATTAACTTTTATTTTATTTTTCATCTTTTTCCTTTATTTGTTATATATATATTTTTTGTTTTCCTTTGCACATTCTAAACTAAAAGTTTTTTCCATTTTGTATTTGAAATTTTTATTCATTTTGTCTTTTTATATTTTTTTGATTCGTAAATTTTTTATTTTCTTGCTTTGTTACTTTTTGTTTTTGTTTATTTTTATTTTTTCCTTTTTTCGTATTTTATTTAATTTTTCTTTTATATTAATATTTTCTCTTAATTTATTTTTTCATTTATTTTTTATTTATATTTTAAAATTTTTTATTTTTTTGTCTATTTTTCTTGCTATTTTTTGTTCTATTTTATAAATTTTCAATAACTTTTTCCCTTCAAAATTTTCTTTCTTTTTGCCTTTTTTTCATATGCTTTCATTTTTATTTGTTTTAATTCTTTCAATGTTTTAAAATTATTTATATTTCTTTACGCTTTTTTTTCCACAAATTTCCCTTCACTTCTTATTTGCGTTTTTAAATTCTCATAATTTTTTCTTTTTCTTTTTTTGCATTTTCTCCTTTGGTTTTCATTTTTACTTTGAATTAACTTTTCTCTTTTTTAATTTTTTGTCTTTGACTTTTTATATTATTTTCTCATTATGTCTTATATGTTTTTCAATTTTTTGTATTTTTTGAACTATTTTTTTTTTCATTTTTGTCTTTTTTATTTTCTTACATTTTATATTTTTATTGTATTTTTTTATTTTATCATTGTTGGTTCTTTTCTATTGCATTTTTATAATTTTTCTTTAAATTTTTCTTCTTTTTTTTTACTTATTTTTTCATGTGCTTTCATATTTTTTTTGTTTTCACTTTTTTCTTTGTTTCAAAATATTCTATAAACTTTTTTTCTTTTTGTTTTATCTCATAATTTTGACTCTTCATTTTTTATTTTTTTCTTGTTTTAACTTTTTTT
>NW_019168461.1:0-18172 GCF_002303985.1 Durio zibethinus | reverse complement strand
GAAATTTGTGGGGAAAAGAAAATAGAATGGCAAAAGATTTGGAGGAAAAATAGAAAAAATAAAATTTTTAAAACATCAAAAAATTAAAACAAGTTAAAAATGAAAGCATATGAAAAAAAAAAGCAAACGAAGGAAAATTGTGAAGGGAAATAGTAATTAAAAAATTACAAAGTAGAAAAAAAATTTGAACTTTATAAAATTTTTTAAAATATAAATAAAAAATAACGTGAAAAAATTAAATAAAACACGAAAAAAAGGAAAAAAATAAAAAAATAAGAAAACAAAAAACAACAAAAAAATATAAAAAGTAAGAAAATAAAAAAGGTAAATTTTTTAAAAATTTCAAAAAATGAAATGAATGACAAAAAAGAAAAAAAAATAGTTTAAAAAAATGTAAAAAATTGAAAAACATATAAGACCTAACAAATATAAAAAGTCAGACAAAAAAATAAAAAAAGAGGAAAAGTTAATGCAAATAAAAAAAGTATGAGAATTTAAAAACGCAAATAAGAAATGAAAGGAAACTTGTGGGAAAAAAAATAGAATAGCCAAGAAAAGAACAAAAATGAAAAGAAAAAAGATTTGGATTAAAAAATAGAAAAATAAAAATTTTTAAAACAACGAAAAAATTAAAACAAGTAAAAATGAAAGAATATGAAAAAAAAAAAAAAAAAAAAGCAAAAAGAAGGAAAATTGTGAAGAGTTTTAAAAATTATTAAAATAAATTTACAAAGTTAGAAAAAATTATAAAAAGCATTCCAAAAATCAATTTATTTTTAAACATTATAAATTCATTTTTTAAATATAAATAAAAAAAATAAATTGAAAAAATAAATTAGAGAAAAAATAATAAACAAAAGTAAAAGTAACAAAAGTTAAGAAAAAATAATATTTTTTCGAATCCAAAAAAATTATAAAGACAAATGAATAAAAATTTCAAATTTAAATTTGGAAAAACTTTTATTTAGAATGTACAAATGAAAACAAAAAAAAAAAAATAGATGACAAGATATAAAATATGAAAGATGAAAAATAAAAGTTAACAAAAAGTATAAATAAAAATAAAAGAAAGTGCACAAAAAAAGAAGTTTGAGGTTTTAAAATTATAAAGAAGAAATAAAAAAAAAGTGTGAACAAAAAGATTTAAGAAAAAAGCAAGAAAAAAATAAAAAGGAAAATACAAAATACATAAAAATAAAATTTGAGAAAAAAATGAGAAAAAGAAGAAAAAGGAAAAAGTGATGAGGCAAAGATATGAAAGAAAAGAAAAGAAAAAACTTTATAGAAAATTTTAAAACAAAGGAAAAAGTGAACAAAAAAAAAATGAAAGCACATAAAAAAAAAAGAAGAAAAATTTGAAAGGAGAAAAAGTGAATGAAAAATTATAAAAATACAATAGAAAATAACCGAGAATGATAAAAGAAAAAAAGATAGAAAAATAAAAAATAAAAAGAAAAAAAATAAAAGCAAAAGAAAAAAGATAAATAAAGCCCAAAAAAAGAGAAAAAAAATACAACAAAAAATATAAAAAGTAACAAAATAAAAAAGGACAAAAATTGAATAAAAAGTTCAAAAATGAAATAGAATGACAAAAAGAAAAAAAATAGTTAAAAAAATGCAAAAAAATTGAAAAACATATAAGACCTAACAATATAAAATGTCAGACAAAAAATTAAAAAAAGAGAAAAGTTAATGCAAAATAAAAAAAGTATGAGAATTTAAAAACGCAAATAAGAAATGAAAGGAAATTTGTGGGAAAAAAATAGAATAGCAAGCAAAGAATAAAAATGAAAAGACAAAAGATTTGGATTAAAAAATAGAAAAATAAAAATTTTTAAAACAAAGAAAAAATTAAAACAAGTAAAAATGAAAGCATATGAAAAAAAAGCAAAAAGAAGGAAAATTGTGCAGGGAAAAAGTTATTAAAAAAATTACAAAGTGGAAAAAATATAAAAAAGATTCAAAAAAAAAAAAAAAAAAAACTTTGAACTTTTTAAAAAGTTTTTAAAATATATTACAAACTAGAAAAAAATAAGAAAGTAAAAAAGATTAAAAAAAAAATTTGAACTTTATAAAAAGTTTTTAAAATATAAATAAAAAATAAGTGAAAAAATAAATTAAATAAAATACGAAAAAAGGAAAAAATAAAAGAGAAAAAAACAGCAAAAAATATAAAAAGTAAGAAAATAAAAAAGGACAAAAATTGAATAAAAATTTCAAAAATGAAATGGAATGAGAAAAAGAAAAAAAATAGCTTAAAAAATACAAAAAATTGAAAAACATATAAGACCTAAC
The DNA here is from genome assembly GCF_002303985.1 of Durio zibethinus. The sequence goes on along the minus strand of NW_019168461.1, from coordinate 15,877 downwards.
AATATAAAAAGTCAGACAAAAAATTAAAAAAGAGAAAAGTTAATGCAAAATAAAAAAAGTATGGGAATTTAAAAACGCAAATAAGAAATGAAAGGAAATTTGTGGGAAAAAAATAGAATAGCAAGAAAAGAATAAAAATGAAAAGACAAAAGATTTGGATAAAAAAATAGAAAAATAAAAATTTTTAAAAGAACGAAAAAATTAAAAGAAGTAAAAATGAAAGCATATGAAAAAAAAGCAAAAAGAAGGAAAATTGTGAAGGGAAAAAGTTATTAAAAAATTACAAGGTAGAAAAAATATAAAAAAGATTCAAAAAATACAAAAAAAATTTTGAACTTTCTAAAAAGTTTTTAAAATATATTACAAACTAGAAAAAAATAAGAAAATAAAAAAGATTCAAAAAAAAAATTGAACTTTATAAAAAATTTTAAAATATAAATAAAAAATAAGTGAAAAAATAAAATACGAAAAAAAGAAAAAACAACAAAAAATATAAAAAGTAAGAAAATAAAAAAGGACAAAAATTGAATAAAAATTTCAAAAATGAAATGGAATGATAAAAAGAAAAAAAATAGTTTAAAAAAAACAAAAAATTGAAAAACATATAAGACCTAACAATATAAAAAGTCAGACAAAAAATGAAAAAAAAAGAAAAGTTTATGCAAATTAAAATAAGTATGAGAATTTAAAAACGCAAATAAGAAATGAAAGGAAATTTGTGGGAAAAAAATAGAATGGCAAAAGATTTGGAGGAAAAAATAGAAAAATAAAAATTTTTAAAACATCAAAAAAATTAAAACAAGTAAAAATGAAAGCATATGAAAAAAAAAGCAAAACGAAGGAAAATTGTGAAGGGAAATAGTTATTAAAAAATTACAAAGTAGAAAAAAAATTTTGAACTTTATAAAATTTTTTTAAAATATAAATAAAAAATAAGTGAAAAAATAAATTAAGAGAAAAAATTAAATAAAACACGAAAAAAGGAAAAAATAAAAAATAAGAAACAAAAAACAACAAAAAATATAAAAAGTAAGAAATAAAAAGGTAAATTTTTAAAAATTTCAAAAATGAAATGGAATGACAAAAAGAAAAAAATAGTTTAAAAAATGTAAAAAATTGAAAAAACATATAAGACCTAACAATATAAAAAGTCAGACAAAAATAAAAAAAGAGAAAAGTTAATGCAAAATAAAAAAAGTATGAGAATTTAAAAACGCAAATAAGAAATGAAAGGAAACTTGTGGGAAAAAAAATAGAATAGCAAGAAAAGAACAAAATGAAAAGAAAAAGATTTGGATTAAAAAATAGAAAAATAAAAATTTTTAAAACAACGAAAAAATTAAAACAAGTAAAAATGAAAGAATATTGAAAAAAAAAAAAAAAAAGCAAAAAGAAGGAAAATTGTGAAGGGAAAAAGTTATTAAAAAATTACAAAGTAGAAAAAATATAAAAAAGATTCCAAAAATACAAAAAAAAATTTGAACATTATAAAAATTTTTTAAAATATAAATAAAAAATAAATGAAAAAATAAATTAAGAGAAAAAATAAAAATAAACAAAAGGAAAAAAGTAACAAAGTAAGAAAATAAAATATTAGCGAATCAAAAAAATATAAAAAGACAAAATGAATAAAAATTTCAAATATAAAATGGAAAAAACTTTTAGTTTAGAATGTACAAAGAAAAACAAAAAAAAAAAAAATAGATGACAAAGATATAAAATATGAAAGATGAAAAATAAAAGTTAACAAAAAGTATAAATAAAAATAAAAGAAAGTGCACAAAAAAAGAAGTTTGAGGTTTTAAAATTATAAAGAAGAAATAAAAAAAAAGTGTGAACAAAAAGATTTAAGAAAAAGCAAGAAAAAAATAAAAAAGGAAAATACAAAATACATAAAATAAAATTTGAGAAAAAAATGAGAAAAAGAAGAAAAAAGGAAAAAGTGATGAGGCAAAGATATGAAAGAAAAGAAAAAGAAAAAACTTTATAGAAAATTTTAAAACAAAGGAAAAAGTGAACAAAAAAAAAATGAAAGCACATAAAAAAAAAGAAGAAAAATTTGAAAGGAGAAAAAGTGAATGAAAAATTATAAAAATACAATAGAAAATAACCGAGAATGATAAAAGAAAAAAAGATAGAAAAATAAAAAATAAAAAGAAAAAAAATAAAAGCAAAAGAAAAAAGATAAATAAAGCCCAAAAAAAGAGAAAAAAATACAACAAAAATATAAAAAGTAACAAAATAAAAAAGGACAAAAATTGAATAAAAAGTTCAAAAATGAAATAGAATGACAAAAAGAAAAAAAATAGTTAAAAAAATGCAAAAAAATTGAAAAACATATAAGACCTAACAATATAAAATGTCAGACAAAAAATTAAAAAAGAGAAAAGTTAATGCAAAATAAAAAAAGTATGAGAATTTAAAAACGCAAATAAGAAATGAAAGGAAATTTGTGGGAAAAAAATAGAATAGCAAGCAAAGAATAAAAATGAAAAGACAAAAGATTTGGATTAAAAAATAGAAAAATAAAAATTTTTAAAACAAAGAAAAAATTAAAACAAGTAAAAATGAAAGCATATGAAAAAGAAGGAAAATTGTGAAGGGAAAAAGTTATTAAAAAATTACAAAGTGGAAAAAATATAAAAAAGATTCAAAAAAATAAAAAAAAAAAACTTTGAACTTTTTAAAAAGTTTTTAAAATATATTACAAACTAGAAAAAAATAAGAAAGTAAAAAAGATTCAAAAAAAAATTTGAACTTTATAAAAAGTTTTTAAAATATAAATAAAAAATAAGTGAAAAAATAAATTAAATAAAATACGAAAAAAGGAAAAAATAAAAGAGAAAAAAACAACAAAAATATAAAAAGTAAGAAAATAAAAAAGGACAAAAATTGAATAAAAATTTCAAAAATGAAATGGAATGAGAAAAAGAAAAAAAATAGCTTAAAAAATACAAAAAATTGAAAAACATATAAGACCTAACAATATAAAAAGTCAGACAAAAAATTAAAAAAGAGAAAAGTTAATGCAAAATAAAAAAAGTATGGGAATTTAAAAACGCAAATAAGAAATGAAAGGAAATTTGTGGGAAAAAAATAGAATAGCAAGAAAAGAATAAAAATGAAAAGACAAAAGATTTGGATAAAAAAATAGAAAAATAAAAATTTTTAAAAGAACGAAAAAATTAAAAGAAGTAAAAATGAAAGCATATGAAAAAGAAGGAAAATTGTGAAGGGAAAAAGTTATTAAAAAATTACAAAGTAGAAAAAATATAAAAAAGATTCAAAAAATACAAAAAAAATTTTGAACTTTCTAAAAAGTTTTTAAAATATATTACAAACTAGAAAAAAATAAGAAAATAAAAAAGATTCAAAAAAAAAATTGAACTTTATAAAAAAATTTTAAAATATAAATAAAAAATAAGTGAAAAAATTAAATAAAATACGAAAAAAGGAAAAAAGAAAAAAACAACAAAAAATATAAAAAGTAAGAAAATAAAAAAGAACAAAAATTGAATAAAAATTTCAAAAATGAAATGGAATGAGAAAAAGAAAAAAAATAGTTTAAAAAAAACAAAAAATTGAAAAACATATAAGACCTAACAATATAAAAAGTCAGACAAAAAATGAAAAAAAAAGAAAAGTTTATGCAAATTAAAATAAGTATGAGAATTTAAAAACGCAAATAAGAAATGAAAGGAAATTTGTGGGAAAAAAATAGAATGGCAAAAGATTTGGAGGAAAAAATAGAAAAATAAAAATTTTTAAAACATCAAAAAAATTAAAACAAGTAAAAATGAAAGCATATGAAAAAAAAAGCAAAACGAAGGAAAATTGTGAAGGGAAATAGTAATTAAAAAATTACAAAGTAGAAAAAAAAATTTTGAACTTTATAAAATTTTTTAAAATATAAATAAAAAATAAGTGAAAAAATTAAATAAAACACGAAAAAAGGAAAAAATAAAAAAATAAGAAAACAAAAAAACAACAAAAAATATAAAAAGTAAGAAAATAAAAAAGGTAAATTTTTTAAAAATTTCAAAAAATGAAATGGAATGACAAAAAGAAAAAAAATAGTTTAAAAAATGTAAAAAATTGAAAAACATATAAGACCTAACAATATAAAAAGTCAGACAAAAAATAAAAAAAGAGAAAAGTTAATGCAAAATAAAAAAAGTATGAGAATTTAAAAACGCAAATAAGAAATGAAAGGAAACTTGTGGGAAAAAAAATAGAATAGCAAGAAAAGAACAAAAATGAAAAGAAAAAAGATTTGGATTAAAAAATAGAAAAATAAAAATTTTTAAAACAACGAAAAAATTAAAACAAGTAAAAATGAAAGAATATGAAAAAAAAAAAAAAAAAAGCAAAAAGAAGGAAAATTGTGAAGGGAAAAAGTTATTAAAAAATTACAAAGTAGAAAAAATATAAAAAAGATTCCAAAAATACAAAAAAAAATTTGAACATTATAAAAATTTTTTAAAATATAAATAAAAAATAAATGAAAAAATAAATTAAGAGAAAAAATAAAAATAAACAAAAGGAAAAAAGTAACAAAGTAAGAAAATAAAATATTAGCGAATCAAAAAAATATAAAAAGACAAAATGAATAAAAATTTCAAATATAAAATGGAAAAAACTTTTAGTTTAGAATGTACAAAGAAAAACAAAAAAAAAAAAAAATAGATGACAAAGATATAAAATATGAAAGATGAAAAATAAAAGTTAACAAAAAGTATAAATAAAAATAAAAGAAAGTGCACAAAAAAAGAAGTTTGAGGTTTTAAAATTATAAAGAAGAAATAAAAAAAAAGTGTGAACAAAAAGATTTAAGAAAAAGCAAGAAAAAAATAAAAAAGGAAAATACAAAATACATAAAATAAAATTTGAGAAAAAAATGAGAAAAAGAAGAAAAAAGGAAAAAGTGATGAGGCAAAGATATGAAAGAAAAGAAAAAGAAAAAACTTTATAGAAAATTTTAAAACAAAGGAAAAAGTGAACAAAAAAAAAAATGAAAGCACATAAAAAAAAAAGAAGAAAAATTTGAAAGGAGAAAAAGTGAATGAAAAATTATAAAAATACAATAGAAAATAACCGAGAATGATAAAAGAAAAAAAGATAGAAAAATAAAAAATAAAAAGAAAAAAAATAAAAGCAAAAGAAAAAAGATAAATAAAGCCCAAAAAAAGAGAAAAAAAATACAACAAAAAATATAAAAAGTAACAAAATAAAAAAGGACAAAAATTGAATAAAAAGTTCAAAAATGAAATAGAATGACAAAAAGAAAAAAAATAGTTAAAAAAATGCAAAAAAATTGAAAAACATATAAGACCTAACAATATAAAATGTCAGACAAAAAATTAAAAAAGAGAAAAGTTAATGCAAAATAAAAAAAGTATGAGAATTTAAAAACGCAAATAAGAAATGAAAGGAAATTTGTGGGAAAAAAATAGAATAGCAAGCAAAGAATAAAAATGAAAAGACAAAAGATTTGGATTAAAAAATAGAAAAATAAAAATTTTTAAAACAAAGAAAAAATTAAAACAAGTAAAAATGAAAGCATATGAAAAAAAGCAAAAAGAAGGAAAATTGTGAAGGGAAAAAGTTATTAAAAAAATTACAAAGTGGAAAAAATATAAAAAAGATTCAAAAAAAAAAAAAAAAAAACTTTGAACTTTTTAAAAAGTTTTTAAAATATATTACAAACTAGAAAAAAATAAGAAAGTAAAAAAGATTAAAAAAAAAATTTGAACTTTATAAAAAGTTTTTAAAATATAAATAAAAAATAAGTGAAAAAATAAATTAAATAAAATACGAAAAAAGGAAAAAATAAAAGAGAAAAAAACAGCAAAAAATATAAAAAGTAAGAAAATAAAAAAGGACAAAAATTGAATAAAAATTTCAAAAATGAAATGGAATGAGAAAAAGAAAAAAAATAGCTTAAAAAATACAAAAAATTGAAAAACATATAAGACCTAACAATATAAAAAGTCAGACAAAAAATTAAAAAAGAGAAAAGTTAATGCAAAATAAAAAAAGTATGAGAATTTAAAAACGCAAATAAGAAATGAAAGGAAATTTGTGGGAAAAAATAGAATAGCAAGAAAAGAATAAAAATGAAAAGACAAAAGATTTGGATAAAAAATAGAAAAATAAAAATTTTTAAAAGAACGAAAAAATTAAAACAAGTAAAAATGAAAGCATATGAAAAAAAGCAAAAAGAAGGAAAATTGTGAAGGGAAAAAGTTATTAAAAAATTACAAAGTAGAAAAAATATAAAAAAGATTCAAAAAATACAAAAAAAATTTTGAACTTTCTAAAAAGTTTTTAAAATATATTACAAACTAGAAAAAAATAAGAAAATAAAAAAGATTCAAAAAAAAATTGAACTTTATAAAAAAATTTTAAAATATAAATAAAAAATAAGTGAAAAAATAAATTAAATAAAATACGAAAAAAGGAAAAAGAAAAAAACAACCAAAAATATAAAAAGTAAGAAAATAAAAAGAACAAAAATTGAATAAAAATTTCAAAAATGAAATGGAATGAGAAAAAGAAAAAAAATAGTTTAAAAAAACAAAAAATTGAAAAACATATAAGACCTAACAATATAAAAAGTCAGACAAAAAATGAAAAAAAAAGAAAAGTTTATGCAAATTAAAATAAGTATGAGAATTTAAAAACGCAAATAAGAAATGAAAGGAAATTTGTGGGAAAAAAATAGAATGGCAAAAGATTTGGAGGAAAAAATAGAAAAATAAAAATTTTTAAAACATCAAAAAAATTAAAACAAGTAAAAATGAAAGCATATGAAAAAAAAAGCAAAACGAAGGAAAATTGTGAAGGGAAATAGTAATTAAAAAATTACAAAGTAGAAAAAAAAATTTTGAACTTTATAAAATTTTTTTAAAATATAAATAAAAAATAAGTGAAAAAATTAAATAAAACACGAAAAAAGGAAAAAATAAAAAAATAAGAAAACAAAAAAACAACAAAAAATATAAAAAGTAAGAAAATAAAAAAGGTAAATTTTTTAAAAATTTCAAAAAATGAAATGGAATGACAAAAAGAAAAAAAATAGTTTAAAAAATGTAAAAAATTGAAAAACATATAAGACCTAACAATATAAAAAGTCAGACAAAAAATAAAAAAAGAGAAAAGTTAATGCAAAATAAAAAAAGTATGAGAATTTAAAAACGCAAATAAGAAATGAAAGGAAACTTGTGGGAAAAAAAATAGAATAGCAAGAAAAGAACAAAAATGAAAAGAAAAAAGATTTGGATTAAAAAATAGAAAAATAAAAATTTTTAAAACAACGAAAAAATTAAAACAAGTAAAAATGAAAGAATATGAAAAAAAAAAAAAAAAAAGCAAAAAGAAGGAAAATTGTGAAGGGAAAAAGTTATTAAAAAATTACAAAGTAGAAAAAATATAAAAAAGATTCCAAAAATACAAAAAAAAATTTGAACATTATAAAAATTTTTTAAAATATAAATAAAAAATAAATGAAAAAATAAATTAAGAGAAAAAATAAAAATAAACAAAAGGAAAAAAGTAACAAAGTAAGAAAATAAAATATTAGCGAATCAAAAAAATATAAAAAGACAAAATGAATAAAAATTTCAAATATAAAATGGAAAAAACTTTTAGTTTAGAATGTACAAAGAAAAACAAAAAAAAAAAAAAATAGATGACAAAGATATAAAATATGAAAGATGAAAAATAAAAGTTAACAAAAAGTATAAATAAAAATAAAAGAAAGTGCACAAAAAAAGAAGTTTGAGGTTTTAAAATTATAAAGAAGAAATAAAAAAAAAGTGTGAACAAAAAGATTTAAGAAAAAGCAAGAAAAAAATAAAAAAGGAAAATACAAAATACATAAAATAAAATTTGAGAAAAAAATGAGAAAAAGAAGAAAAAAGGAAAAAGTGATGAGGCAAAGATATGAAAGAAAAGAAAAAGAAAAAACTTTATAGAAAATTTTAAAACAAAGGAAAAGTGAACAAAAAAAAAATGAAAGCACATAAAAAAAAAGAAGAAAAATTTGAAAGGAGAAAAGTGAATGAAAAATTATAAAAATACAATAGAAAATAACCGAGAATGATAAAAGAAAAAAAGATAGAAAAATAAAAAATAAAAAGAAAAAAAATAAAAGCAAAAGAAAAAGATAAATAAAGCCCAAAAAAGAGAAAAAAATACAACAAAAAATATAAAAAGTAACAAAATAAAAAGGACAAAAATTGAATAAAAAGTTCAAAAATGAAATAGAATGACAAAAAGAAAAAAATAGTTAAAAAAATACAAAAAATTGAAAAACATATAAGACCTAACAATATAAAAAGTCAGACAAAAAATTAAAAAAGAGAAAAGTTAATGCAAAATAAAAAAAGTATGAGAATTTAAAAACGCAAATAAGAAATGAAAGGAAATTTGTGGGAAAAAAATAGAATAGCAAGCAAAGAATAAAAATGAAAAGACAAAAGATTTGGATTAAAAAATAGAAAAATAAAAATTTTTAAAACAAAGAAAAAATTAAAACAAGTAAAAATGAAAGCATATGAAAAAAAAGCAAAAAGAAGGAAAATTGTGCAGGGAAAAAGTTATTAAAAAAATTACAAAGTGGAAAAAATATAAAAAAGATTCAAAAAAAAAAAAAAAAAAACTTTGAACTTTTTAAAAAGTTTTTAAAATATATTACAAACTAGAAAAAAATAAGAAAGTAAAAAAGATTAAAAAAAAATTTGAACTTTATAAAAAGTTTTTAAAATATAAATAAAAAATAAGTGAAAAAATAAATTAAATAAAATACGAAAAAAGGAAAAAAGAAAAAAACAGCAAAAAATATAAAAAGTAAGAAAATAAAAAAGGACAAAAATTGAATAAAAATTTCAAAAATGAAATGGAATGAGAAAAAGAAAAAAAATAGCTTAAAAAATACAAAAAATTGAAAAACATATAAGACCTAACAATATAAAAAGTCAGACAAAAAATTAAAAAAGTATGGGAATTTAAAAACGCAAATAAGAAATGAAAGGAAATTTGTGGGAAAAAAATAGAATAGCAAGAAAAGAATAAAAATGAAAAGACAAAAGATTTGGATAAAAAAATAGAAAAATAAAAATTTTTAAAAGAACGAAAAAATTAAAAGAAGTAAAAATGAAAGCATATGAAAAAAAAGCAAAAAGAAGGAAAATTGTGAAGGGAAAAAGTTATTAAAAAATTACAAGGTAGAAAAAATATAAAAAAGATTCAAAAAATACAAAAAAAATTTTGAACTTTCTAAAAAGTTTTTAAAATATATTACAAACTAGAAAAAAAATAAGAAAATAAAAAAGATTCAAAAAAAAAATTGAACTTTATAAAAAAATTTTAAAATATAAATAAAAAATAAGTGAAAAAATAAATTAAATGAAATACGAAAAAAGGAAAAAAGAAAAAAACAACCAAAAATATAAAAAGTAAGAAAATAAAAAAGAACAAAAATTGAATAAAAATTTCAAAAATGAAATGGAATGAGAAAAAGAAAAAAAATAGTTTAAAAAAAACAAAAAATTGAAAAACATATAAGACCTAACAATATAAAAAGTCAGACAAAAAATGAAAAAAAAAGAAAAGTTTATGCAAATTAAAATAAGTATGAGAATTTAAAAACGCAAATAAGAAATGAAAGGAAATTTGTGGGAAAAAAATAGAATGGCAAAAGATTTGGAGGAAAAAATAGAAAAATAAAAATTTTTAAAACATCAAAAAAATTAAAACAAGTAAAAATGAAAGCATATGAAAAAAAAAGCAAAACGAAGGAAAATTGTGAAGGGAAATAGTAATTAAAAAATTACAAAGTAGAAAAAAAAATTTTGAACTTTATAAAATTTTTTTAAAATATAAATAAAAAATAAGTGAAAAAATTAAATAAAACACGAAAAAAGGAAAAAATAAAAAAATAAGAAAACAAAAAAACAACAAAAAATATAAAAAGTAAGAAAATAAAAAAGGTAAATTTTTTAAAAATTTCAAAAAATGAAATGGAATGACAAAAAGAAAAAAATAGTTTAAAAAATGTAAAAAATTGAAAAACATATAAGACCTAACAATATAAAAAGTCAGACAAAAAATTAAAAAAGAGAAAAGTTAATGCAAAATAAAAAAAGTATGAGAATTTAAAAACGCAAATAAGAAATGAAAGGAAATTTGTGGGAAAAAAATAGAATAGCAAGAAAAGAATAAAAATGAAAAGACAAAAGATTTGGATTAAAAAATAGAAAAATAAAAATTTTTAAAACAACGAAAAAATTAAAACAAGTAAAAATGAAAGCATATGAAAAAAAAAAAAAAAAAAGCAAAAAGAAGGAAAATTGTGAAGGGAAAAAGTTATTAAAAAATTACAAAGTAGAAAAAATATAAAAAAAATACAAAAAAAATTTGAACATTATAAAAATTTTTTAAAATATAAATAAAAAATAAATGAAAAAATAAATTAAGAGAAAAAATAAAAATAAACAAAAAGTAACAAAGTAAGAAAATAAAATATTAGCGAATCAAAAAAATATAAAAAGACAAAATGAATAAAAATTTCAAATATAAAATGGAAAAAACTTTTAGTTTAGAATGTACAAAGAAAAACAAAAAAAAAAAAAAATAGATGACAAAGATATAAAATATGAAAGATGAAAAATAAAAGTTAACAAAAAGTATAAATAAAAATAAAAGAAAGTGCACAAAAAAAGAAGTTTGAGGTTTTAAAATTATAAAGAAGAAATAAAAAAAAAGTGTGAACAAAAAGATTTAAGAAAAAGCAAGAAAAAAATAAAAAAGGAAAATACAAAATACATAAAATAAAATTTGAGAAAAAAATGAGAAAAAGAAGAAAAAAGGAAAAAGTGATGAGGCAAAGATATGAAAGAAAAGAAAAAGAAAAAACTTTATAGAAAATTTTAAAACAAAGGAAAAAGTGAACAAAAAAAAAAATGAAAGCACATAAAAAAAAAAGAAGAAAAATTTGAAAGGAGAAAAAGTGAATGAAAAATTATAAAAATACAATAGAAAATAACCGAGAATGATAAAAGAAAAAAAGATAGAAAAATAAAAAATAAAAAGAAAAAAAATAAAAGCAAAAGAAAAAAGATAAATAAAGCCCAAAAAAAGAGAAAAAAAATACAACAAAAAATATAAAAAGTAACAAAATAAAAAAGGACAAAAATTGAATAAAAAGTTCAAAAATGAAATAGAATGACAAAAAGAAAAAAAATAGTTAAAAAAATGCAAAAAAATTGAAAAACATATAAGACCTAACAATATAAAATGTCAGACAAAAAATTAAAAAAGAGAAAAGTTAATGCAAAATAAAAAAAGTATGAGAATTTAAAAACGCAAATAAGAAATGAAAGGAAATTTGTGGGAAAAAAATAGAATAGCAAGCAAAGAATAAAAATGAAAAGACAAAAGATTTGGATTAAAAAATAGAAAAATAAAAATTTTTAAAACAAAGAAAAAATTAAAACAAGTAAAAATGAAAGCATATGAAAAAAAAGCAAAAAGAAGGAAAATTGTGCAGGGAAAAAGTTATTAAAAAAATTACAAAGTGGAAAAAATATAAAAAAGATTCAAAAAAAAAAAAAAAAAAACTTTGAACTTTTTAAAAAGTTTTTAAAATATATTACAAACTAGAAAAAAATAAGAAAGTAAAAAAGATTAAAAAAAAATTTGAACTTTATAAAAAGTTTTTAAAATATAAATAAAAAATAAGTGAAAAAATAAATTAAATAAAATACGAAAAAAGGAAAAAATAAAAGAGAAAAAAACAGCAAAAAATATAAAAAGTAAGAAAATAAAAAAGGACAAAAATTGAATAAAAATTTCAAAAATGAAATGGAATGAGAAAAAGAAAAAAAATAGCTTAAAAAATACAAAAAATTGAAAACATATAAGACCTAACAATATAAAAAGTCAGACAAAAAATTAAAAAAGAGAAAAGTTAATGCAAAATAAAAAAGTATGGAATTTAAAAACGCAAATAAGAAATGAAAGGAAATTTGTGGGAAAAAATAGAATAGCAAGAAAAGAATAAAAATGAAAAGACAAAAGATTTGGATAAAAAATAGAAAAATAAAAATTTTTAAAAGAACGAAAAATTAAAAGAAGTAAAATGAAAGCATATGAAAAAAAGCAAAAGAAGGAAAATTGTGAAGGGAAAAGTTATTAAAAAATTACAAGGTAGAAAAAATATAAAAAGATTCAAAAAATACAAAAAAATTTTGAACTTTCTAAAAAGTTTTTAAAATATATTACAAACTAGAAAAAAATAAGAAAATAAAAAGATTCAAAAAAAAATTGAACTTTATAAAAAATTTTAAAATATAAATAAAAAATAAGTGAAAAATAAATTAAATGAAATACGAAAAAGGAAAAAAGAAAAAAACAACCAAAAATATAAAAAGTAAGAAAATAAAAAAGAACAAAAATTGAATAAAAATTTCAAAAATGAAATGGAATGAGAAAAAGAAAAAAAATAGTTTAAAAAAAACAAAAAATTGAAAAACATATAAGACCTAACAATATAAAAAGTCAGACAAAAAATGAAAAAAAAAGAAAAGTTTATGCAAATTAAAATAAGTATGAGAATTTAAAAACGCAAATAAGAAATGAAAGGAAATTTGTGGGAAAAAAATAGAATGGCAAAAGATTTGGAGGAAAAAATAGAAAAATAAAAATTTTTAAAACATCAAAAAAATTAAAACAAGTAAAAATGAAAGCATATGAAAAAAAAAGCAAAACGAAGGAAAATTGTGAAGGGAAATAGTAATTAAAAAATTACAAAGTAGAAAAAAAAATTTTGAACTTTATAAAATTTTTTTAAAATATAAATAAAAAATAAGTGAAAAAATTAAATAAAACACGAAAAAAGGAAAAAATAAAAAATAAGAAAACAAAAAAACAACAAAAAATATAAAAGTAAGAAAATAAAAAAGGTAAATTTTTTAAAAATTTCAAAAAATGAAATGGAATGACAAAAAGAAAAAAATAGTTTAAAAAATGTAAAAATTGAAAAACATATAAGAACCTAACAATATAAAAAAGTCAGACCAAAAAATAAAAAAGAGAAAAGTAATGCAAAATAAAAAAGTATGAGAATTTAAAACGCAAATAAGAAATGAAAGGAAACTTGTGGGGAAAAAAATAGAATAGCAAGAAAAGAATAAAAATGAAAAGAAAAAGATTTGGATTAAAAATAGGAAAAATAAAATTTTAAACAACGAAAAATTAAAACAAGTAAAAATGAAAGAATATGAAAAAAAAAAAAAAAAGCAAAAAGAAGGAAAATTGTGAAGGAAAAGTTATTAAAAAATTACAAAGTAGAAAAAATATAAAAAGATTCCAAAAATACAAAAAAAAAATTTGAACATTATAAAAATTTTTTAAAATATAAATAAAAATAAATGAAAAAATAAATTAAGAGAAAAAATAAAATAAACAAAAAGAAAAAAGTAACAAAGTAAGAAAATAAAATATTAGCGAATCAAAAAAATATAAAAAGACAAAATGAATAAAAATTTCAAATATAAAATGGAAAAAACTTTTAGTTTAGAATGTACAAAGAAAAACAAAAAAAAAAAAATAGATGACAAAGATATAAAATATGAAAGATGAAAAATAAAAGTTAACAAAAAGTATAAATAAAAATAAAAGAAGTTTGAGGTTTTAAAATTATAAAGAAGAAATAAAAAAAAGTGTGAACAAAAAGATTTAAGAAAAAGCAAGAAAAAAATAAAAAAGGAAAATACAAAATACATAAAATAAAATTTGAGAAAAAAATGAGAAAAAGAAGAAAAAAGGAAAAAGTGATGAGGCAAAGATATGAAAGAAAAGAAAAAGAAAAAACTTTATAGAAAATTTTAAAACAAAGGAAAAAGTGAACAAAAAAAAAAAATGAAAGCACATAAAAAAAAAAGAAGAAAAATTTGAAAGGAGAAAAAGTGAATGAAAAATTATAAAAATACAATAGAAAATAACCGAGAATGATAAAAGAAAAAAAGATAGAAAAATAAAAAATAAAAAGAAAAAAAATAAAAGCAAAAGAAAAAGATAAATAAAGCCCAAAAAAGAGAAAAAAAATACAACAAAAAATATAAAAAGTAAGAAAATAAAAAAGGACAAAAATTGAATAAAAAGTTCAAAAATGAAATAGAATGACAAAAAGAAAAAAAATAGTTTAAAAAATGCAAAAAATTGAAAAACATATAAGACCTAACAATATAAAAAGTCAGACAAAAAATTAAAAAAGAGAAAAGTTAATGCAAAATAAAAAAAGTATGAGAATTTAAAAACGCAAATAAGAAATGAAAGGAAATTTGTGGGAAAAAAATAGAATAGCAAGAAAAGAATAAAAATGAAAAGACAAAAGATTTGGATTAAAAAATAGAAAAATAAAAATTTTTAAAACAACGAAAAAATTAAAACAAGTAAAAATGAAAGCATATGAAAAAGAAGGAAAATTGTGAAGGGAAAAAGTTATTAAAAAATTACAAAGTAGAAAAAATATAAAAAAGATTCAAAAAAAAAAAAAAAAAAACTTTGAACTTTTTAAAAAGTTTTTAAAATATATTACAAACTAGAAAAAAATAAGAAAGTAAAAAAGATTAAAAAAAAATTTGAACTTTATAAAAATTTTTTAAAATATAAATAAAAAATAAGTGAAAAAATAAATTAAATAAAATACGAAAAAAGGAAAAAATAAAAGAGAAAAAAACAGCAAAAAATATAAAAAGTAAGAAAATAAAAAAGGACAAAAATTGAATAAAAATTTCAAAAATGAAATGGAATGAGAAAAAGAAAAAAATAGCTTAAAAAATACAAAAAATTGAAAAACATATAAGACCTAACAATATAAAAAGTCAGACAAAAAATTAAAAAAGAGAAAAGTTAATGCAAAATAAAAAAAGTATGGGAATTTAAAAACGCAAATAAGAAATGAAAGGAAATTTGTGGGAAAAAAATAGAATAGCAAGAAAAGAATAAAAATGAAAAGACAAAAGATTTGGATAAAAAAATAGAAAAATAAAATTTTTAAAAGAACGAAAAATTAAAAGAAGTAAAAATGAAAGCATATGAAAAAAAGCAAAAAGAAGGAAAATTGTGAAGGGAAAAAGTTATTAAAAAATTACAAGGTAGAAAAAATATAAAAAAGATTCAAAAAATACAAAAAAAATTTTGAACTTTCTAAAAAGTTTTTAAAATATATTACAAACTAGAAAAAAAATAAGAAAATAAAAAAGATTCAAAAAAAAATTGAACTTTATAAAAAATTTTTAAAATATAAATAAAAAATAAGTGAAAAAATAAAATTAAATGAAATACGAAAAAAGGAAAAAAAAAACAACCAAAAATTAAAAGTAAGAAAATAAAAAAGAACAAAAATTGAATAAAAATTCAAAATGAAAATGGAATGAGAAAAAGGAAAAAAATAGTTTAAAAAAAAAAAAATTGAAAACATATAGACCCCTTTAACCATTTATTAAAAAAAGGTCAGACAAAAAAATTGAAAAAAAAAAAGAAAAAAGTTTATGCCAAATTAAATAAGTATTGAGATATTTAAAACGCAAATAGAAATGAAGGAAATTTGTGGGAAAAAAATAGAATGGCCAAAGATTTGGAGGAAAAATAAGAAAAATAAAAAATTTTAAAACATCAAAAAAATTAAAAAAGTAATAATGAAAGCATATGAAAAAAAACGCAAACGAAGGAAATTGTGATAGGGAAAGTAGTAATTAAAAATTACAAAGTAGAAAAAAAAATTTTGGAACTTATAAAATTTTTTAAGAATATAAATAAAAATAAGTGAAAAATAAATCAAGAGAAAAATTAAATAAAACACGAAAAAAGG
>NW_019168460.1:0-18493 GCF_002303985.1 Durio zibethinus | reverse complement strand
AAATCATCTACACTTCGAGTTTTTAGCTGAATTTTTTTATGCATGCCAAAAAAAATACAAGGATCACGTCTACCAAGTTTGGGGCCGAAACTCCTTCTGAAAAAATTTAAAAAAAATCCCAAACCATAAAAAGTTTCAAAAATCATGAAAAATAGAGTCGTCTTGCCATGAAACTTCACATGAAGGCTTAAGGGACCATTGTATGAATTTACAAGCCATAAAAAAGGCATTGGCATGGCAGAAATATGAAGATGTGCCTAAACCCTACCTACCACACTATCGATCCATGGCTTGCGCATCCCGTCTCTCTGGCCGACGTAGTGCCCGCCTGCCCGTTCATTTCATCGATTGGCTTAGGCATACAAAGTTCATTCCCAGTCTAAGATCAGACCAGACCGAGGGTTGCGACAGTAGGATCGGTAGCACGTAAGGGGGGACCCGGCCGATCCCCGTTGTGCATCATCCCCCTCTGGCCAGTTGAGCGTGGGTTGACTTAGGTATACAGAGTTCATTCCCAGTGTAGGATCAAACCAGACCGAGGGTTGTGGGTGCACATGCTGGCTCAGCATGGGCTTGGTGCGACATTTTTTTTCTCCCGGGGCACCATCGCTGGGCAATCATCGAGAGAAACCTGACGGCGCACATTGGGGTTCGATGAAATTGGGGGGGCGGGGGGTGTGCGCACATGATGTGCGATTGGGTGCTGGTACTTGGCCCTTATTATTGGCCCCCTATCCCCATCAAACCTCGATAACTACACACCCCTTAAGAGCATTTTTGAGATTTTACAGTTTTGCTGCCAGTAGCCGTTAAAGTGTCCGAAATGGGACACTTTTTTTCAAATGGTCGCCAAAATCATCTACACTTCGAGTTTTTAGCTGGAATTTTTTATGCATGCAAACAAAAATACAAAGATCACGTCTACCAAGTTTGGGGCCGAAACTCCTTCTGAAAAAATTTTAAAAAAATCTCGAACCGTAAAAAGTTTCAAAAATCATGAAAAATAGAGTCATCTTGCCATGAAACTTCACAAGAAGGCTTAAGGGACCATTGTATGAATTTACAAGCCATAAAAAAGGCATTGGCATGGCAGAAATATGAAGATGTGCCTAAACCTACCTACCACACTATCGATCCACGGCTTGCACATCCCGTCTCTCTGGTCGACGTAGTGCTCGCCTGCCCGCTTATTTCGCCGGTTGGCTTAGGCATACGAAGTTCATTCCCAGTCTAAGATCGGACTAGACCGAGGGTTGCGACAGTAGGATCGATAGCACGTAAGAGGGGACCCGACCGATCCCCGATTGTGCATCCTCCCCCTCTGGTTGGTTAAGCATGGGTTGACTTAGGTATACAGAGTTCATTCCCAGTGTAGGATCGACCGGACCGAGGGTTGTGGGTGCACATGCTGGGCTCGGCATGGGTTGGTGCCACATTTTTTTTTCGCCTGGGGCACCATCGCTGGAGCATCATCGGAGAACCTGACCGGTGGCATTGGGGTTCCAGCGATTGGGGGGGTGGGGGGTGTGATCACATGATGTGCGATGGGTGCTGGTACTTGGCCCTTATATTGGCCCTATCCCCCATCAAACCTCGAGAACTCACACCCCCCTTAAATAGCATTTCAGATTTTACAGGTTTGCTGCCAGTATCCATCAAAGTGTCTGAAATGGGGACACTTTTTTTAAAAGGTCACAAAATCCTGTACACTTCTAGTTTTTAGCTGAATTTTTTTGTGCATGCCAACAAAAAAACAAGGATCACGTATACCAAGTTTGGGGCCAAAACTCTTCTAAAAAAATTTTAAAAAAATCCCGAACAGTAAAAAGTTTTGAAAATCGTGAGAAATAGAGTCGTCTTGCCATGAAACTTCACATGAACGCTTAGGGGACCATTGTATGAATTTACAAGCCAAAAAAATGGCATTGGCACAGTAGAAATATGAAGATGTGCCTAAACCCACCTACCACCCTATCTATCCACAGCTTGCGCATCCCGCCTCTGGCCGGCGTAGTGCTCGCCCGTCCGCTCGTTTCATCAGTTGGCTTAGGCATACGGAGTTCATTCCTAGTCTAAGATTGGACCACACTGAGGGTTGCTGTAGCAGGATTGGTAGCACGCAGAGGGGGACCTACCGATCCCTAGCTTGCATATCCTGCCCTCTGGCCAGCTGAACGCCTGCACGCTCATTTTGTGGGTTGACTTAGGTATACGGAGTTCATTCCCAGTCTAAGCATACAGAGTGCATTCCCAGTGTAAGATCGGATCAGACCAAGGGTTGCAGGTGCACATGCTGGGCTCGGGCATGTGCTGGTGCCACATTACTTTTTCGCCCGGGGCACCATCGCCGGAGCATTGCCGGAGAACCTTTCCGACGGCATTTGGGGGTGGGGGGTGTGCGCATAGGATGTGTGATGGGTGCTGGTACTTGGCCCTTATATTGGCCCCCTATCCCTCATCAAACCTCGAGAACTCACACCCCTTAAAGAGCATTTGAGATTTTACAGGTTTGCTGCCAGTAGCCATTAAAGTGTCTGAAATAGGGACACTTTTTTCAAATGGTCACAAAATCCCGTACACTTCGAGTTTTTAGCTGAATTTTTTTTGCATGCCAACAAAAATACAAGGATCACCTCTACCGATTGTGAGGCCAAAACTCCTTCTGAAAAAATTTTAAAAAAATCCCAAAGAGTAAAATGTTTCAAAAATTGTGAAAAATAGAAAACGAGTCGTCTTGCCATGAAACTTCACATGAAGGCATAAGGGACCATTGTATGAATTTACAAGCCATAAAAGTGGCATTGGCATGGCAGAAATATGAAGATGTGCCTAAACCACCTACCACTTTATCGATCCATGTTTGCGCATCCCGCCTCTCTGGCCAGCGTAGTGCCCGCTCGCCCGCTCGTTTCGTCGGTTGGCTTAGGCATACGGTGTTCATTCCCAGTCTAAGATTAGACCGAACCGAGGGTTGTGGCAGCAAGATTGGCAGCACGTAGGGTGGGACCCGACCGATCCCCAGCTTACGCATCCTGCCCCTCTGGTTGGCTGAGTGCCTGTACGCTCATTTCTTGGGTTGACTTAGGCTTACGAAGTTCATTCCCAGTGTAAGCATACGGAGTTCATTCCCAGCGTAAGATCGGACCGAACCGAGGGTTACGGCTGCACATACTTGTACTTGGCCCTTATATTGGCCCCTATCCCTCATCAAACCTCCAGAACTCACACCCCCTTAAAGAGCATTTGAGATTTTATAGGTTTGCTTCCAGTAGCCATTAAAGGGTCTAAAATGGGGACACTTTTTTCAAATGGTCACAAAATCCTGTATACTTCGAGTTTTTAGCTGAATTTTTTTGTGCATGCCAACAAAACACAAGGATCATGTCTACCAAGTTTGGGGCCAAAATGCCTTCTGAAAAAAATTTAAAAAAATCCCGAACCGTAAAAAGTTTCAAAAATCATGAAAAATAGAAAACGAGTCGTCTTGCCATGAAACTTCTCATGAAGGCTTAAGGGACCGTTGTATGAATTTACAAGCCATAAAAATGGCATTGGCATGGAAAAAATATGAAGATGTGCCTAAACCCACCTACCACCCTATCGATCCACGTCTTGCGCATCCCGCCTCTCTGCCGACGTAGTGCCCGCCTGCCAACTTGTTTCGTCGGTTGGCTTAGGCATACGGAGTTCATTTCCAGTCTAAGATTGGACCAAACAAGGGTTGTGGTAGCAAGATCGACAGTACCCGAGTGGGACCCGGCTGATCCCCAACTTACACATCCTGCCCCTCTGGCCGGCTGAGCGCCCGCACGCTCATTTCGTGGGTTGACTTAGGCATACGGAGTTCATTCCCAGTCTAAGCATATGTAGTTAATTCCCAGTGTAAGATCGGACTGGACCGAGAGTTGCGGATGCAGATGTTAGGCTCGGGCATGTGCTGGTGCCGTAATTTTTTTTGCCCGAGGCACTATAACTGGAGCATTACCGAAGAACTTGACCAATGGCATTGGGGTTCCGACGATTGCGGGGGCAGGGGGTGTGCGCACATGATGTGCGATGGGTGCTGGCACTTGGCCCTTATATTGGCCCCCTATCCCTCATCAAAACTCGAGAACTCACACCCCCTTAAAGAGCATTTGAGATTTTACAGGTTTGCTGCCAGTAGCCATTAAAGTGTCTAAAATGGGGACACTTTTTTCAACTGGTCACAAAATACTGTACACTTCGAGTTTTTAGCTGAATTATTTTATGCATGCCAACAAAAGTACAAGGATCATGTCTACCAAGTTTGGGGCCAAAACTCTTGCTGAAAAAATTTTTAAAAAAATCTCGAACCGTAAAAAGTTTTAAAAATCGGGAAAAATAGAAAGCAAGTCATCTTGCCGTGAAACTTCACATGAAGGCTTAACGGACCATTGTATGAATTTACAAGCCATAAAAATTGCATTGGCATGGCAGAAATATGAAGATGTGCCTAAACCCACCTATCACCCTATCGATTCACGGCTTACGCATCCCGTCTCTCTGGCCGGCGTAGTGCCCGCCTGCCCGCTTGTTTCATCGGTTGGCTTAGGTATACGGAGTTCATTCCCAGTGTAAGACCGGACCGGACCAAGTGTTGTGGCAGCAGGATCGGCAGCACGCGAAGGGGGACGCCACTGAGCACCCGCACGCTCATTTTGTGGGTTGACTTAGGCATACGAATTTGATTCCCAGTCTAAGTATACGGAGTTCATTCCCAGTGTAAGATCAGATCAGACCAGGGGTTGTGGGTGCAAATGCTGAGCTTGGGCATGTGCTGGTGCTGCATTTTTTTTTGCCCGAGGCACCATCATCGAGAACCTGATCGACAGCATTGGGGTTCCGACGATTGGGGGGTGGGGGTTGTGCGCACATCATGTGCGATAGGTGCTGGTACTTGGCCCTTATATTGGCCCCCTATCCCTCATCAAAAATCGAGAACTCACACCCCCTTAAAGAGCATTTGAGATTTTACAGGTTTGCTGCCAGTAGCAATTAAAGTGTTTGAAATGGGGACACTTTTTTCAAATGGTCACAAAATCTTGTACACTTCGAGTTTTTAGCTGAATTGTTTTGTGCATGCCAAAAAAAATACAAGGATCACGTCTACCAATTTTGGGGCCAAAACTCCTTCTAAAAAAATTTTAAAAAAATCCCGAACCGTAAAAAGTTTCAAAAATCATGAAAAATAGAAAACGAGTCATCTTGCCATGAAACTTCACATCAAGGCTTAAGGGACCATTGTATGAATTTACAAGCCATAAAAATGGCATTGGTAGGGCAGAAATATGAAGATGTGCCTAAACCTACCTACCACCCTATCGATCCACGGCTTGCGCATCCCGCCTCTCTAGCCGACGTAGTGCCTGCCCGTCCGATCGTTTCGTCGGTTGGCTTAGGCATACGGAGTTCATTCCTAGTCTAAGATCAGATCAGACAGAGGGTTGTGGCAACAGGATCGGTAGCATGTAGGGGGGACCCAACCGATCCCCGGCTTGTGCATCCTACCCCTCTAGCCGGCTGAGCGCTCGCACGCTCGTTTCGTGGGTTGACTTAGGCATACGGAGTTCATTCCCAGTCTAAGCATACGGAGTTCATTCCCAGTGTAAGATCGAACCGGACCGAGGGTTGCAGGTGCACATGCTGGGCTTGGGCATGTGCTGGTGCTACTTTTTTTTTCGCCCGGGGCACCATTGCAGGAGCATCGTCGGAGAACCTAACCGACGGCATTGGGGTTCCGGTGATTGGGGGGTGGGGGGTGTGCGCAGGTGATGTGCGATGGGTGCTGGTACTTGGCCCTTATATTGGCCCCCTATCCCTCATCAAACCTCAAGAACTCACACCCCCTTAAAGAGCATTTGAGATTTTACAGGTTTGCTGCCAGTAGCCATTAAAGTGTCTGAAATGGGGACACTCTTTTCAAATGGTCACAAAATCCTGTACACTTCGAGTTTTGAGCTGAATTTTTTTGTGCATGCCAAAAAAAATGCAAGGATCACATTTACTAAGTTTGGGGCCAAAAATCCTTCTAAAAAAATTTAAAAAAATCCCAAACCGTAAAAAATCTTAAAATCATAAAAAATAGAAAATGAGTCGTCTTGCCATGAAACCTCACATGAAGGCTTAAGGGACCATTGTATGAATTTACAAGCCATAAAAATGGCATTGGCATGGCAGAAATATGAAGATGTGCCTAAACCCACCTACCAACGTATCGATCCTCGAGTTGCGCATCCCGCCTCTCTGGCCGACGTAGTGCCTGCCCGCCCGCTCGTTTCGTCGGTTGGCTTAGGTATACGGAGTTCATTCCCAGTCTAAGATTGGACCAGATCGATGGTTACAGTAGTAGGATCGGTAGCACATAGGGGGGATCCGGTCGATCCCCGGCTTGCGCATCCTACCCCTCTGGCCGGCTGAGCGCCCACACGCTCGTTTCGTGGGTTGACATAGGCATACGGAGTTCATTCCCAGTCTAAGCGTACGGAGTTCACTCCCAGTGTAAGATCGGACCGGACCGAGGTTGTGGGTGCACATGCTGGGGTTGGGCATGTGCTGGTGTCGTATTTTTTTTCGTCCGGGGCACCATCACCGGAGCATCGTCGGAGAACCTGAACCGACGGCATTGGGGTTCCAACGATTAGGGGCGGGGGGTGTGCGCACATGATGTGCGATTGGTGCTGGTACTTGGCCCTTATATTGGCTCCCTATCCCTCATCAAACCTCGAGAACTCACACACCCTTAAAGAGCATTTGAGATTTTACAGGTTTGCTGCCAGTAACTATTAAAGTGTCTGAAATGGGGACACTTTTTTCAAATGGTCACAAAATCCTGTACACTTTGAGTTTTTAGTTGAATTATTTTGTGCATGCCAACAAAAATACAAGGATCACGTCTACCAAGTTTGGGGCCAAAACTCCTTCTGAAAAAATTTAAAAAAATCCCGAACCATAAAAAGTTTTGAAAATTGTGAAAAATAGGAAACGAGTCATCTTGCCATGAAACTTCACATGAAGGCTTAAGGGACCATTGTAGGAATTTACAAGCCATAAAAATGGCATTGGCGTGGCAGATATGAAGATGTGCCTAAACCCACCTACCAACCTATCGATCAACGACTTGCGCATCCTGCCTCTCTGGCCGGCATAGTGCCCGCCCGCTCGTTCGTTTCATCGATTGGCTTAGGCATACAGAGTTCATTCCCAGTCTAAGATCGGACTGGACTAAGGGTTACGGTAGTAGGATCGGTAGCATGCAGGGGGGACTCGACCGATCCCCGGCTTGTGCATCCAGCCCCTCTAGCCGGCTGAGCGCCCACACGCTCGTTTCGTGGGTTGACTTAGGCATACTGAGTTCATTCCCAGTCTAAGCATACGGAGTTCATTCCCAGTGTAAGATTGGACCGGACCGAGGGTTGCGGGTGCACATGTTGGGCTCGGGCATGTGATGGTGCCACATTTTTTTTCACCTAGGGCACCATCGTTCGCGGAGAACCTGACCGACGGCATTGGGGGTTTCGACGATTGAGGGGGCGGGGGGTGTGCGCACATGATGTGTGTTGACATCAATTTTGTCCTCAAAAATAAAAAAATAATATTATACGAAATACAAAAAAAATAAATACCAAAAAATAGTATAAAAAAATAGCAAAAAAATAAAAAAAAGGGAAAATAATTGAGGATGGCATTGGTGCCATCCTCGGTACCACTGCCACCAGGCCCACCACCCATCACATACCCTGTTCATCCTACCCTACTACCAAAAAATATAGAAGAAATAAAGAGGCGGGCTCATGTTTACATCCCGTGATCGAGCCCCATGCCCTTCCCTCCAAACACATATGGCTGGAGCTCTATAAATAGAGCTCATAGCGAAGCCAAAATGGACAGAGAAGAAGGAGGGGGAGATTCTATAAAAAAAAACTACAAAAAAAAATAGAAACCACAGTCCTCCCTGCAGGGAGAAACCCAGTATCGAAGCTACCTGCAAAAGCAAGAAAACAGATCAGTCTTGCTTCAACAAAACAGACAAAAAAAAATTGAAAACAAAAACTTTGAGCCCCGATCTATGCTGATCGGGGCTGTTTTCGACAAAAAAGAGGTCAGATCTTGAAAGAGCGCGTTGAAGAGCGCTTTTGGAAGTATTTTGGCATTTTTCGGTCACCAGCGACCATCGTCGACGATGACCCAGCGACGGTCGGAGCGGTGGCCCGACGACCGAACGGTGGATGGCCAGACCTCTCCCCCAGCTCTCTCTCTCCCTCTCTCCCTTTTTTTCTGAAACAGAAACCAAATGAACCAAAAAAAATCTTCAGTTATATATAGTAAAGCAAAAACTCAAAACGACGTCGTTTAGGGAAAGACCCAAAATGACGCCATTTTAACCAAAGAGGATCCGTGCGTGGACCCGGATTCGACCCAAGATCCGAGCAAATCGACCCATCAACCCGTTTCATCCAACCTTGAACTGATCTAGTGAACCAGTCTGAGCTGATTCGAACCACTGGACCACCCAAACCACCTATCGAATCGTAGAATCGGTCAGACCGATCCAAATCAGCGCTGACCGGACCGTTGACCGGTCCGGTTCAGGTAAAAAAATTTTTTTTTTTAATTTTCTAATTTTTTTATATTATTATTTTTGTTATTTTAAGTATATTTTTATATTTATGCATGATAAATTTCTAAATTTGTTAGAATAAATGTTTAATTGTTTTAATAATAACAAAATTGAAAACAATTAATAGTTAAAAATATATTAAAAATGTTCAAAAAAATATTTATTATTATTTTCCCTGCCTAGATGTTGGAGGGAATAAAAAATATTCATAAAAAAACACATAAGAAATTTTTAATTAGTTTTGAAAAATTATAAAAAAATTGAACTTGCTCCGAAAATCCGCCTAGATGACGGGGATTTTTAGAGATGTTCGCGTTTTACTTAAATCTTAAACACTAATTTTTAATTTTCAAAATCCTAAGTTTATAAAACCCCTAAAAATCCAAAATCCCCTAAAATTCAAAACCTCTTAAAATCCAAAGTCCTAAAAATCCTAAAGACAAGTGTGAAAATTCTATTTGAAGCAATTTGTTCCCGAATGCCGCCTAGATGATGGGGTATTTAGAAAATTTTACTTCGTTAAGACTTTTTCACACGATTTCTTAATTTGCATCAACAATAAGATTAATCAATAAAAACTATAATAGTAAATTGGGAGCTTAAATATAAACAATCGCACCTAAGCTCTACCTAGATGTTGGAGAGTTAGGGTGGTCTTATTATACTTAAGAATCCAACTTTTAAATTACATTTCATTTTACATAACATTCATTGACATACACATATTAGCATGTTATTATTAGTATTTATTTGTACTATTCTGCCTTTAATTTTTATTTGTACTACTTTTTAAAAAAATTATGATATTATAAAATAAAATAAAAATAACATTCCGAAAGAAATAATTCTTGGTACTCTGCCTAGACATTGGAGAGTCACTAACAATTATTTTCTATAAAGATTGTTTTTTTTATTTTATGGATTATTGTGTTAAATCTTAAGTAAAAAGAGTTATTTTAAATTCTGCCTAGATGTTGGAGAATTTTAAGATAATTCTTTAACTTAAAAATTTTCTCAATATTTCTAAATAAATATTTTAGTAAAATTTTATTCAAGTGAAGGGAATTAGTGTTAAATTTCAAATTAAAATCATTTTTATCCAATACTGAAAATAACACGTAATTAAATGGTACCAATTTATGGGCGTTGTGGGGGTGCTAATCCTTCCCCATGCGTAACCGACTCTCGAACCCAACCTAGTTTTTCGTAGACCGAAATTACCTTTTTGATAAACTTTAAATCTGTTTTATAGTTTTATTAAAAAGATAAACTTTTGGGTGGCCAATCACACCCTAACAAAGATTGGTGGCGACTCCATTTTTTATTTATTTTTCTCTATTTTAAAACATCACTTTTACGTCTGGCGGTCCCAAAACCGTTACGACAGCTTGGCGACTCCACTGTGGAGATTTTAGAGTCAGGCCAAATTTTAGTTATGCACTATTAATAACTGTTGGATTTAATTAGTTTTATTTGATATTTAATTTAATTCTCTTTATTTTAATTTTTCAAAATATACATACAAGTTATTAAATAAAATAAATTGCTTGTTATCTATTACTTTATTTTGATTTTGTGTTTATGATTTATTTATGTTATTTTGATTAATACATTACTTTGCACACACTTTGCATATTTATTCGCATGCATGAGCTCTAAACCCGGGCTCTTTCCCTTTTAGGAAGAAGTGAAGTAGCTATGCTCTCGTGAGGTGATAACCTCTACATTTGCTAGTGAAACACTTCCACTCAGACTGAACCCTTTCCGTTAGTAACCTGTAATGGGTGAGGATCGGGGAACCTTACTAGTCTATCCAGACAATGATGTGAGGAATAGTTTGGGAACCGTTAGACGCATAAACCTTAACCTAGCATATCGTAAGCCATATGAATCTTGCCGATCTTTTTATAGAAATAACCAAAAGAAAAGCATTTTCTTAAAATATATATATATATATAAATTTCCTCTTTACATGTAGTTCATTCATTTGGTAATTGTTCAAATTTTGCAATTTCATAAAATATTTTAGAATAAAGTGATTTTTTTTAAAGCATTATCCAACAAGCCGAAAAAACAAAAAAAGGTGGTTTTCAAAAAAATTAAAGATTTTTCTTAAATTCTTTGTTTATTGGCCTAATAAAAAATCAATTTTCATGTCCTAGTTATTTTGTCTTTCACTCTAAAATTTTTTTTTATTTTGTTTCATGTTTTGCATTTCATACATCATAAAAAATAATACATGTATCCCATTCCATATGCATCATAAAAGGTAGTGTGAGTTTCACTAGGTTGGCATAATACAAGCATTGTATTCCATGTAAAAATATAACATGCACTTGATAGGTTCATGCATTCCATACAAATATGCTACATTAGTCATAGGAATACATCTCATCATTCATGTAAATATGTCATTGCATTTCATGCATATAAATTCATGAATGGTAAGGTCGTATGGAACAAACGTTGCATTTCATATCCCACTATCTCGACAATATAATATTCCTTATATACACAGTCATGGTTGATAAAAATTTTCATTTGGGTCATTTGTACATAGAAAAATTCATTGTTATAGGCATATACGCATTTCATGACATTCTTTAACCATCATATTCATGTATTCATACTTCGTGTGTCATTATTTTTATGATATTCATTCAATAAGGGTAGTAATCTAGAATTTTTTATCTAAGTCTTAGACTAAGTTGTCTGTCTTGGTGGGAATCAGAGTCACGAAAATGGGAGATCAATTAGAAGCAAGGATTAGTGCTTTGGAGTTGAATCAAGAGGAATTATGGCTTGAGCTTCGAGAGATGAAATGACAAATGGCTCAATTGATAGAAATGGTTAAAAGTAGTGGTATGGTTGAATTAGTTGCTCCTCAAATACCATTGTCACTTCCATCAAGTCAAGGTCAATTGGCTCCCATTAGTTTCAGCATTCTGCCGGAACATTCTAAAGCATTGGGTGATCTCAACAATGACCAAGGTTTGGGCGAACTCAAGAGAGGAATGGGTGAACTGGCCATGCAAGTGACTGAGCTCAAGAGTTTGATTTCCAAAAATAAGTCAGCTGGCTTCAAACAACCTCCACAAACTATCCCAAGTCCAAACCCATACCTAAATCCTCCTTATGACCATTTTCAACCTCCTTTCCAAGTACCTAAGATTAGACCCCCAATTTTCATGCAACCACCAAGAATTTCACACCTAAACCCATATCCATCATCTCGTATTTCACAATCGCCTGTTCAGCATGCTATACCATCATTACCTTTTGAACCCAGTCTTCAACCCAAAGTTTCTCAATTCACCTCAAGACCAACTAAACTATCATCTTTTCAGCAAAGCAAACCAACTATAGGACAGAAAAACTTCGGTAACACCAAAGAAAAAATCCTTGTTGATCTGATACCCATGTCCTACGCAGAGTTGTACCCATTACTTCTAGAAAATTATCTCATTGCCTCTATCCCTGCTGAACCTCACAAACCACCTTTCCCCAAATGCTATGACCCCAATGCTCGATGTGAATACCATTTTGGCATCATTGGCCATTCTTTGGAAAATTTCACAACTTTGAAACATAGGGTGCAAAGACTGATGAAAGCTGGATATCTGAGTTTTGATACCAAGATGAAGCCAGTTATTCACAACAACCCTTCTTTGATCCATGTCAAAATGGTAGGTAGTGCTTCTGGCAACAGTAGGGTAGGTTAGGATGATGAATAAAAAGCTTTTTAAGCAAAGAGTTATCCTCTCTAGTAATCATAGTCAACTATTTTTTAGGAGAAACAAAGGGAAGTGGGAGTAGGTTTGGCACTTTTTAGCTCCAGCCCTAGAATAGTTCATGATGTGTAAACTTGATGCTTTTGGAAATGAATGGAAACTTCTTTTAACCTAGATTTTCTATGAATTGATGCATCTGTTTATTTTATTGGCACGCCTAAAAGAGTATAAGAAAGAATGATGGTTGCAAGTATGTTTTCACCAAACTTTTGAGACAGAAAAGATATATCTAGATGACCATTTTGAATATAGGATGGAATTCAAGTTTCCCCTCACCAAAACAACAAAATTTAACTTGCATATCATGCATCATTTGCTTGAATTCATTGCTTTTCATGCCAGCTAAGGAGAAGGAATGATAATTGTAAATATACTTTCGTCAAACCTTCAAAGTAATTTTTTTTTATATACAATAGAATTCATGCCATGCATTTCTGACTTCGATGATTAATAAAAGATTCAAGGATAGCTATCTTAGGAAATGAGGTTAGTTGAGTCTGCACACTTATAGCACTCGAGCTAGTACCATAATCACGGAAAATGAAGGTGCCATTCGAATGGATAGAGTAGAAAAAACCCAAGGAGAGATCAGTGAAACAGTTACAAGAATGCAACAAAACGTGAACAGACAACTGATAGAATTAAAACAGATGATAGTGGAATTGACAAAAGGAAAATAAGTTGTTGAGACTACAGCACAAAAGAGGAAACAGCTGTCGAGACACCATTGTATCTATCTGGGTTCACATATGTTCAAGATCCCCATGTGTCACAAACACCTCAAACAACTGATCAACCTTATATTGGCCATTTTACCAAGTTACCATCAGTTTAGACAAATATCAATCCTAGGCATACTCCTCACGACTTCACTACTTGCCTAATGTGGATGATCATAAAAAATTAAAGAAATTGAAGAGGGTACTAGATCCATCAGAAGATATAGTGAAGAAAGATAAGTATGATCTGTTGGAAGGGAGATTGAAAGCAATTGAAAGTCATGATGTCTATGAGAATGTTGACGCCAATGAGCTTAGTCTAAACCCACCTACCATCCTATCGATCCACAGCTTGCGCATCCCACCTCTCTGGCCGACGTAGTGCCCACCCGCCGGCTTGTTTCATCAGTTGGCTTAGGCATACAGAGTTCATTCCCAGTCTAAGATCAGACCAGACTAAGGTTTGCGACAGCAAGATTGGCAGCATGCAGAGGGTGACCCGACCGATCCCCGGCTTGTGCATCTTGCCCCTCTGGCCGACTGAGCACCCGTACGTTTGTTTCATGGGTTGACTTAGGCATACGGAGTTCATTCCTAGTCTAAGCATACGGAGTTCATTCCCAGTGTAAGATCAGACTGTATCGAGGGTTAAAGGTGCGGCACCAGGACACTTTTTTCAAATGGTCACAAAATCCTGTACACTTTGAGTTTTTAGCTGAATTCTTTTGTGCATGCCAACAAAAATACAAGGATCACATCTACCAAGTTTGGGGCCAAAACTCCTTCCAAAAAATTTTTTAAAAAATCCCGAACCGTAAAAAGTTTCAAAAATCATGAAAAATAGAAAACGATTCGTTTTGCCATGAAACTTCACATGAAGGCTTAAGGGGCCATTGTATGAATTTACAAGCCATAAAAATGGCATTGGCATGGTAGAAATATGAAGATGTGCCTAAACCCACCTACCACCCTATCGATCCATAGCTTGCGCATCCCGCCTCTCCGGCCGGTGTAGTGCCCGCCCGCCTGCTTGTTTCGTCGATTGGCTTAGGCATACGGAGTTCGTTCCCTGTCTAAGATTGGATCTGACTGAGGGTTGCAGCAGTAGGATCGATAGCACGCAATGGGGGACCCGACCGATCTCTGGCTTGCGCATCCTGCCACTCTGGCCAACTGAGCACCCGCACGCTCGTTTTGTGGGATGACTTAGGCATATGGAGTTCATTCCCAGTCTAAG
This sequence comes from Durio zibethinus, assembly GCF_002303985.1. Next base: position 4,108 of record NW_019168460.1, on the reverse strand, counting down.
CATACGAAGTTCATTCCCAGTGTAAGATCGGATTGAACTGAGGGTTGCGGGTGCACATGCTGGGCTTGAGCATTTGCTGGTGCCACATATTTTTTTACCCAAGGCACCATCGTCGGAGCTTCGCCAGAGAACCTGTCCAACGGCATTGGGGTTTTCGGCGATTGGGGGGTGGGGAGGGGGGTGTGCGCACATGATGTGAGATGGGTGCTGGTACTTGGCCCTTATATTGGCCCCCTATCCCTCATCAAACCTCAAGAACTCACACCCCCTTAAAGAGCATTTGAGATTTTATAGGTTTGCTGCCAGTAGCCATTAAAGTGTCTGAAATGGGGACACTTTTTTGAAATGGTCACAAAATCTTGTACACTTTGAGTTTTTAGCTGAATTTTTTGGTGCATGCCAACAAAAATACAAGGATCACGTCTACCAAGTTTGGGGCCAAAACTTCTTTTGAAAAAATTTTTAAAAAATCCCAAACCGTAAAAAGTGTCAAAAATCATGAAAAGTAGAAAATGAGCCTTCTTGCCATGAAACTTCACATGATGGCTTAAGGGACCATTGTATGAGTTTACAAGCCATAAAAATGGCATTGGCATGGCAGAAATATGAAGATGTGCCTAAACCCACCTACCACCCTATCGATCCAAGGCTTGTGGATCCCGCCTCTCTGGCCGACGTAGTGCCCGCCCGCCCGTTCGTTTCGTCAGTTGGGTTAGGCATATGGAGTTCATTCCCAGTCTAAGATCAGATCAGACCAAGGGTTGCGGCAGCAGGATTAGCAGCACGCAGAGGGAGACCCGACCGATCCTTGGCTTGCATATCCTGCCCCTCTGGCCGGCTGAGCACCCGCACGCTCGTTTCATGGGTTGACTTAGGCATACGGAGTTCATTCCCAGCATAAGATCGGACCAGACCAAGGGTTGTGGGTGCACATGCTAGGCTCGGGCATGTGCTGGTGCCACATTTTTTTTCACCCAGAGCACCATCATCGGAGCATCGTTGGAGAACCTGACCGACGGCATTGGGTGTTCCGGCGATTGGGGGGGCTGGGGGGTGTGCGCACATGATGTGCAATGGGTACTAGTACTTGGCCCTTATATTGGCCCCCTTTCCCTCATCAAACCTCGAGAACTCACACCCCCTTAAAGAGCATTTGAGATTTTACAAGTTTGCTGCCAGTAGCCATTAAAGTGTCTGAAATCGGGACACTTTTTTCAAATGGTCACAAAATCCTGTATACTCTGAGTTTTTAGCTGAATTTTTTTATGCATGCCAATAAAAACACAAGGATCACGTCTACCAAGTTTGGGGCCAAAACTCCTTCTGAAAAAATTTAAAAAAATCCCAAAACATAAAAAGTTTCAAACATCTGAAAAATAGAAAACGAGTCGTCTTGCAATGAAACTTCACATGAAGGCTTAAAGGGACCATTGTATAAATTTACAAGCCATAAAAATGGCATTGGCAGGGCAAAAATATGATGATGTGCCTAAACCCACCTACCACCCTATCGATCCACGACTTGCGCATCCCGCCTCTGCTGGCCGAAGTGCCCGCCCGCCCGCTCGTTTCGTCGGTTGGCTTAGGCATACGGAGTTCATTCCCAGTCTAAGATCGAACCTGACCAAGGGTTGTGGTAGCAGGATCAACAGTACGCAGAGGACCAGTCGATCACCGTTTAGCACCGCCCTTTGGCTGGTTGAGCGCCCTTGCAACGCTCGTTTCTGTGGAGTTGACTTCGGTTACGGAGTTCATTCCCAGTCTAAGCATACGGATGATTCCCAGTTAAGACGGCGAAAGGATGCGGGTGCACATGGTGGCCGGCATGTGCCGTGCGTATTTTTCTTGCTCGGGCACCATCGTCTGAGCATCGCCAGAGAACCTGACGTAGGCATTGGGGTTCAAATTTGGGGGGGGGGTAACGTGCACATGATGTGCGATGGGTGCTGGTACTTGGCCCTTATATTGGTCCCTATCCCTCACCAAACCTCGAGAACTCACACCCCCTTAAATGGTCACAAAATCCTATACACTTTAAGTTTTTGGCTGAATTTTTTTTTCCATGCCAACAAAAATGCAAGGATCACGTCTACCAAGTTTGGGGCCAAAAATCCTTTTGAAAAAATTTTAAAAAAATCCCAAACCGTAAAAAGTTTTAAAAATCGTGAAAAATAGAAAACGAGTCGTCTTGCCATGAAACTTCACAGAAGGCTTAAGGGACCATTGTATGAATTTACAAGCCATAAAAATGGCATTGGCATGGCAAAAATATGAAGATGTGCCTAAACCCACCTACTGCCCTATGATCCATGGCTTGCGCATCCCCTCTCTCTAGCCGGTGTAGTGCCCGCCCGCTCGCTCGTTTCATTGATTGGCTTAGGTATACGGAGTTCATTCCCAGTCTAAGATCAGATCGGACCAAGGGTTGTGGTAGTAGGATCGGTAGCATGTAGAGGGGGACTCGACCAATCCCAAGCTTGCACATCCTGCCCCTCTGGCCAACTGAGCGCCCGTACACTTGTTTCGTGGGTTGACTTAGGCATACGGAGTTCATTCCTAGTCTAAGCATACGGAGTTCATTCCCAGTGTAAGATTGGACCAGACCGAGGGTTACGGGCGCACATGCTGGGCTTAGCCATGTGCTGGTGCCACATTTTTTTTCGCCCGGGGCACCATCGCCGGAGCATCGTCGGAGAACTTGACCGGCAGCATTGGAGGTTCTGGCGATTGGGAGGGCGGGGGGGTGTGTGCACATGATGTGCGATTGGTGCTGGTACTTGGTAATTATATTGTTCCCCTATCCCTCATCAAACCTCAAGAACTCACACCCCCTTAAAGAGCATTTGAGATTTTACAGGTTTGCTGCCAATAGCCATTAAAGTGTCTAAAATGGGGACACTTTTTTCAAATGGTCAGAAAATCCTGTACACTTCGAGTTTTTTGCTGAATTTTTTTGTGCATGCCAAAAAAAATACAACGATCATGTCTACCAAGTGTGGGGCGAAAACTCCTTCTGAAAAAATTTAAAAAAAATCCTGAACCGTAAAAAAGTTTTGAAAATCATGAAAAATAGAAAAAGAGTCGTCTTGCCATGAAACTTCACATGAAGGCTTAAGGGACCATTGTATGAATTTACAAGCCATAAATATGGCATTGGCACTACAGAAATATAAAGATGTGCCTAAACCCACCTACCACCCTATCGATCCACGGCTTGCGCATCCTGGCTCTATGGCCGGCGTAGTGCCCACCCGCCCGTTCGTTTCGTCGGTTGGCTTAGGTATACAGAGTTCATTCCCAGTCTAAGATTGGATCAGACCAAGGGTTGCAGCAGCAGGATCGGTAGCACGTAAGGGGGTACCCGGTCGATCCCCGGCTTGCGCATGCTGCCCCTCTGGCCTGCTAAGAGCCCGCACGCTCGTTTCGTGGGTTAACTTAGGCATACGGAGTTCATTCCCAGTCTAAGCATACGGAGTTCATTCCCAATGTAAGATCGGACCGGATCGAGGGTTACGGGTGCACATGCTGGACTCGAGCATGTGCTGGTGCCGTATTTTTTTTTTGCCCGGGGCACCATCATCGGGGCATCGCCAGAGAACCTGTCCGATGGCATTGGGGTTCCGGCGATTGGGGCGGCGGGGGGGTGTGCACACATGATGTACGATGGGTGCTGGTACTTGGCCCTTATATTGGCCCTCTATCCCTCATCAAACCTTGAGAACTCACACCCCCTTAAAGAGCATTTAAGATTTTACAGGTTTGTTGCCAGTACCAATCAAAGTGTCTGAAATGGGGACACTTTTTTAAAATGGTCACAAAATCTTGTACACTTCGAGTTTTTAGCTGAATTTTTTTGTACAAGCCAACAAAAATACAAGCATCATGTCTACCAAGTTTGGGGCTAAAAATCCTTCTGAAAAAAATTTAAAAAAATCCCAAACCGTAAAAAGTTTTAAAAATCATGAAAAATAGAAAACGAGTTGTCTTGCCATGAAACTTCACATGAAGGCTTAAGGGACCATTGTATGAATTTACAAGCCATAAAAATGGCATTGGCATGGCAACAATATGAAGATGTGCCTAAACCCACCTACCACCCTATCGATCC
>NW_019168459.1:102682-134467 GCF_002303985.1 Durio zibethinus | reverse complement strand
TTCTTCTTTTTTCCTTTTATTTTTTATTTTTGTTATTTTTGTGTTTTTATAAAAATTTTATAATGTTATGGACATTAAAACATTTTTGAATTAGATGTTGACTTCATTAGAAATGGAAGGTGTAATTTCCATGCATACTAATTAGATATCTAATTAAGATCATCTTGTATTTTATCTTAAAATTTATTTTTATTTATCGTGTAATTTATCTAATTAAAAAAATTATATTGTATAATATTTATCTTTTATTTAATCCAATTTGGATTATTTTATCTATTACTTATTATTTTATTTATTTTTTTGGACTGTATAATATTTATCTTTTATTTAATACAATTTGTTAAGAGATAATAATTATCTTTGTTATTTTCTTTTGGAATTTTATTGGCTTATATATAATAACACTAGTTTGAAATTGTTATATCTATCACTATTTACTTCATGTGTCTATATTTTTACATTTTTAACAATTTAAAAATTCTAAATTCTAAATTTAAATCAATAAATTCAAATCAAAATATTTTGCATCTAAACTTTCAAATTCAAATTAAGTTTTAAAACATAAATTAAAGATTGAACTCGGTAGAATTTTTTTATTTCTTTATTTACTTCCTTTTTCTTTTCTTTTTTTTTAGCTTTTTCTTTTTTTTTTATTTTTATGCATTTTCTTAAATTTTCATTTATTATTTTTTTGTTATTTACTATATTTTTCTTCTTTTTGATTTCAATCCTTTTTTTTTTTACAAAATACTTTCTTTCTTGTTTTCATTTTATTACTCTTTCACTACATATTTTCTTTTTTACTTTGATTTATTTCGTTACTTCAATCTAATTGCTCATTTACATTATTTTCTATAAACTTTTTTTTGTACTATTTACTTTCTATCTTCATTTTTTATTTTTTCTTAAGGTTTTTCTTCTTTCTTTTTTTTTTGGTTTTTTTTTTGGCATTTCTTTCTAATTTGTGTTTTTTTTTTTGCACACTTCCTTCTTTGGTTTTTTTATTTTTTGTTTAACTTTTTCTTCTTTTAATTTTTTATCTTTGATTTTTTATATCTTTATTTCTTATTATTTGTTATATTTTTTATTTTTTGTTTGTATTTTATAAACTAAATTTTTTTCTATTTTGTCATTTTTCTCATTTTTTTCATTTTTTCATTTTTTTTAGTTTTTGTAGTTTTTTTAAATTTTCTGATTCATTTTTTCATTTCTTTCTTTTTTTTATTTTGTGTTTTTTATTATTTATTTTACATTTTTCTTTTTTTTTATTGTTAATTTTTGTTATTTTTTTATAAAAAATTTATAATGTTATGGATATTTACTTTATTTTTTAATCTTTTTTTCTTTTGGTTTGTCTCATTTTTGTTGTCATTTTTTATTTCTTTGGTATTTTCTATTCTATTTTTATAATTCTTCAATAATTCTTTTTTTTCTTCTTTCTTTTTTTCTTTTTCTTTTAACTTATTTGTTCATTTGCTTTCATTTTTTTGTTTTTATTTTTTATATATTTTGTATTTTCATTTTTTATTTTTTTCCTGCTTTTTCTTATATCTTTTTGTTCACACTTTTTTTTATTTCTTCTTTACAATTTTAAAATCTATTTATATTTTGTATTGACTTTTATTTTATTTTTTATATCTTCTTTTCTACATTTGTTATATTTTTTTTGTTTTTCTTTGTATATTCTAAACTAAAAGTTTTTTCTATTTTATATTTGAAATTTTTATTCATTTTATCTTTTTATATTTTTTATTATCTAATTTTTTCTTTTCATACCTTTTTTATTTTTTTAGTATTTTATTTTATTTTATTTTTCTTTTAATTTATTTTTCTTTTATTTTTTATTTATTTTTAAAAAAATTTTATAAACTTCAAAATTTTTTTATTTTTATTTTTTGAATCTTTTTTATTTTCTCATTTTCTTATTTTTTTTTGTCTTTGTTTTGCTATTTTTTGTTCTATTTTATAATTTTTCAATAACTTTTTTCCTTCAAAATTTTCTTTCTTTTTGCTTTTTTTTTTTTCATATGCTTCCATTTTCTATTTCTTTTAACTTTTTAATTGTTTTAAAATTTTTTGTATTCTTTTTTTTATATTTCAAATCTTTTGTCTTTTCATTTTTATTCTTTTCTTAATTTTTTCACAAATTTCTTTTTATTTCTTATTTGCGTTTTTAAATTCTTATACTTTTTTTGTTGCATTTTCTTATTTGGTTTTCATTTTTATTTTGCATTAACTTTTCTCTTTTTTAATTTTTGTTGTTCGGTTTTTTATATTGTTTTCTTATTATTTCTTATATGTTTTTCAATTTTTTGTATTTTTTAAAATATTTTTTTCTTTTTTGTCATTCCGTTTCATTTTTGAAAATTTTATTCAATTTTTTTCTTTTTTTATTTTTTATTTTTTATTGGTATTGATTTTTTTCCTTTTTTTGTACTTTATTTATCTTTTTTGTTTTGCTTTCATTTTTTTCTTATTTTATTTATTTTATTTTTTATTTCTTTCTTTATTTATTTTTCATAAATTTTTACAATGTTTTGGATTTTTTTTATTTTTCTATCTTTTTTTCTTTTCTTTTTTTATTTATCGTTGATGGTTATTTTCTATTGTATTTTTTATAATTTTTCATTAACTTTTTTTCTTTTAAATTTTTCTTTTTTTTACTTATTATTTCATGCGCTTTAATTTTTTTTTTGTTTTCACTTTTTTCTCTGTTTTAAAAATTTCTATAAAACTTTTTTCTTTTTGTTTTATTTCAGATTTTTGCTCTTCATGTTTATTTTTTTCTTGTTTTTCTAATTTTTTTTCACAAATTCTTTTTTATTTCTTGTTCCATTTTTTTTTTACACTTCCCTTGTTTTGTTTTATTTTTATTTTGTATTAACTTTTTCCCTCTGTTAATTTTTCCTATCTTTGATTTTTTTTTTTCTTATTACATTTTTTGTGCCTTGTATTTTCTAAATTAAATTTTTTTCACCTGTCATCCCTTTCATTTTCATCTTCTTTTAATTTTTTATCTTGATTTTTTATATCTTTATTATATCTTATTAATTTGTTATATTTATTGTTGCATTTATAAAGAATTTCTATTTTCTCATTTTTTCTTCATTTTTTAATTTTTATTAGTTTTGTATTTTTAAATTTTTTCTTTTGACTCGTATTTTATTCTATTTTTGGGCATTTTTAATTTTCATACCAATAAATTAAGAGATAGTAAATAAATTATACTTAAATTATTTAAATGTATTCAAATCTTATATTATAAAAATTAATATTAATAATTATTTAAATTATTAATAATACTATAATGATGTTATATGATATAGATTAATAAATATAATATTAACAATTAATATTTAAATAATTATAATTATAAATATAATTAAATATAGTATATTTCAAATTAATACTATAATAACTATAATAACTATTAATAAATAATATGAATTAATAATTATTTTAATTTAATAATCATTATTAAATAATATCAATAAGATTAATATAACATATAATTAATTATTAGTTATTTAATAATCCTTAATATTTATATATATAATTATTTATAGTAATTATAAATATTTATTTATTATATTTATTAATTTATATTAGTTATAATATAGTTTATAATTAATAAATATTTAATAATAATATTTATAATTAATTATTGTTTAAGTACTATATTTAATTATATTTATAATTATATTATTATAACATATATTATAATAATAAAAATTTATATCATTAAATAAGTATTTAATTATGATAAATATTTAATTATAATTAATTTATATGAATAATTAATAATTATAATATAATATATTTATTATTATATAAATTATTAATATATAAATTAAAATATTTTATAATTTATAAATAATACTAATAATTATTAATAACTAATAATTATTCATATAAATTAATTTATATATTAATATTTAATTTATTATTATTAAATTTATTATAGTTATCTTTTAATTATAAACTTGTATGAAAATTAATTAATTAATTTAATATTTATATACCAATAATTATATATAAATTAAATTATATATAATTAAATTATAAATATTATTAATATTATTAAACTAATTTAACCATTTATGAAATATTAGATAATAATTCATTAACTCATTATAATTTATAAAAAACCTATAATGATACGAATTTTAATAATTAAAGTTATCAGATATTATAAATTAATATTATTAGTATTAGAATAACTCAATTGTATAAGTTAACTAATTTACTAAATCTTATAAAATTAATAATAATATGTATTATTATATTAATATAATAAATTATTATAATAATATTATAATTTAGTAAATATTTAATTAAATATTATTATAATAATAATTAGTTAATAATTGATATAAAATTAATTAATAAATTATTTTTTTCGAAATAAGCTTACATGAATAAAACCAATTGTTTTATGACAAAACATAAAGTCATAATATTTTGTGATAGATAATTGTTCAGATAGTCATAAATATTTAAACTTATTCGGTAAACAAATTCTTTTTTTTAATTCTCTTACTCATTAATTTTCAGAATATTAATAAATTAGTATTATTTTACTTCAGATAAGTTTGTATGAACTGAAATAATTCTTTTATTACAAAAGAAAATGTCATAATAATTTGAAATAGATAATTATTTAAATGGTCATCACTATTTGAACTTATTCCATAAACATATTTATTTTTTAAATCTTTTACTTATCAAAATATTAATAAATTAATATTATTTTAATTTGAATAAACTTGTATGAATAGAAACAATTGTTTTATGACAAAACAAAAAGTCATAGCAAGTTGAAATAAAAAATTACTTAAATAGTCATAACGATTTTAAACTTGTTCAGTAAACAAATTTATTTTTTAAATCTTTTACTTATTAACTGTCTTAATATTAATAAATTTGTATTATTTTATTCGAAATAAGCTTGTATGAATAAAAATTTTTATTTTATGACAAAACAAAAGGTTATAGTGATTTCAAATAAATAATTATTCAAATAGTCATAATTATTTAAAATTATTTAGTAAACAAATTAATTTTTAGATTATTAGTAAATTAGTATTAATTTATTTCGAATAAGCTTATATGAACTGAAATAATTTTTTTATGATAAAACAAAAGGTCATAATGATTTAAAATAGATAATTAATCAAATAGTTATGATTATTTGATCTAGTTCGGTAAACATATTTATTTTTAAAATTTTTTACTTATTAATTGTCGATATATTAATAAATTAGTATTCATTTAATCCAAATAAGGATTAATAACTATTTGAACTAGTTTGATAAATAGATTTATTTTTTATGTTCTTGTTCTCAAATTCTATGACTAATTCATCATAGGCATCTTGTAGTTCATCAAATGTATATGAATATAAATCATATGGATTAGAAGTTACCTTGGGCTCATCAAGAGCCATGAGACATAGATTGGCTACTTTCTCCTCATTTGATTCATTTTTGGAGAAGTCACTATCGCTCCATGTTGCAACCATTGCTTTTTTCTTTGGCTTTGTCATGTTTTGCTTCTTCCACAAAGGACAATCAAAATTAATATGGCCCGGTTTGTTGCATTCATAGCAAATGATTTGATCCCTTTCTCTTCTACTTGATTCTCTTTTAGTCATTTCCCTTTGTGGTCATTTTCTACTTGAAAATTTGTTCATCCTTATGAACTTCTTGAATATCTTTGTAAACATGGCCATCTTTTCATCTTCATCATCCTCTTCTTGTCCAAGATTTTTTTTATCTTCTTGAAAGGTAGATTTGAGAGCAATGTCACCTTTCTTGATTGGTTCTTGTCACCTTTTGAACTTCATCTCATAGGTAATGAGAGAACCTATTAGTTTATCCAAAGAGAGTGTGTGAGGATCTTTGGACTTTTCAATGACGGTCACTTTAGCTTCTCATCTTTTGGTAGACTATTGAGAATTTTTTTCACCATCTCTATATTTGAGTAAGTCTTCCCAAGAGCCTTAAACCATTAATAATGTCGGTAAAGCGATTTGACATCTCACTAATGGTTTCATCTTGAATAACTCATAATCATGAGTGAGCATGTCAATTTTTATCTCTTCACTTGATTTGTACCTTCATAAGTGACAGCTAACTTATCCCAGATTTTTTTTACATTTTCACACAAAAAAACTTTATTGTACTCATTAGGCCTCAAAGCACAAAAGAGTGTATGCATTGCTTTGGCATTGAGTTGGGCTATCTTCATATCATTGACATCCCATTCACTCTCTTGCTTGATCACCTCTCTACCATCCACCATCTTCATTGAAATTTGAAGACCATTTACAATGACCCTCCAAACCTCATAGTCATTAGCTTGAATGAACAATCTCATCTTAGTCTTCTAATATGAAGTAGTTATCATCAACAAAGAGATGAGGTCTTACAATTGAATGCCCTTCACTTTCAAGAAATGTTGCAATTATTTTATTTGCCATAAGACACACCTCTTGTTGGCCACTATATTTGTTGTAGCTTGAGGATGGTTGTTTCACATTGATCACCATATTTCTTTGAGCCATTTTCAGGATCATTCTTGGGTTATTAGACCTATAAAAAATAGTACTAACTCTGATACCAATTGTTAGCTCAAAGACTTGAAATAAACCAAGAGGGGGTGAATTGGTTATAATAAAATTTTTAAAATCAATACTTAATAATTACAAATTCAGCAAAACAATTTATCTAAGCAAAAAAGCATAATGAATAAGAGTAAACATGAGATAGAGTTAGAGAATTGGACACAAAGATTTATAGAAGTTCGATCCTTTCTTTAGGCACCTACGTCCTCTCCCTTAGCTTCTCTTGCCAAGGAGTTCGATCCATTATATGTTGAACACAATACAATTTAGCTTCTCAAAGCTTTACACAATCAACTCTACAAACTCTTAAGGGTTATCCTCCCCTTAAGCTCACAATCTCACAATACAATATTTTCTGAGGTGTTTTGCAAACTTAAAGAATCTCTTTAAGGTTGGATGTTTGTTAATTTGAAGTACACAATAGTATTGACAAGGAATTTAGAGAAAAACTTATATGAGTAGGATTTTTTACACTTTTCTCTCTTTGAATTGCTTTGAATGTTTAAACAAGGTGGTTGGTGAATAATAATAAGTTTCTTAACTTTTCTTTCTCTTGTTCTACAGTGGAAGGCTTTATTTATAGGTAAAAAGAAGTTGAGAGCCGTTGCCTTGCATTTAATGCTTCGAACCTGTAAAATATCAGACAAAATATAGCCGTTAGGGCTTTTTGGGACTTAAGGGATTGGTCCCTTCCTTTAGGGGATCAATTGGGTCAGCTTTAAAACACCCTGAAATTATGTATAAAAGGCCTTACCTTATCGATCTAGTAATGCACCTGATCGATCACTTATGTAGGAGAATTGATCCCTTTTGCTCATTTTCAAACGAGAAAAGCATTCTTTTTCAAAACAGATCGATCTCTTTAATGGAAGGATCGATCCCATACCTAGGTGATCGATCCATTTTTTGGAAATTTGAACGAAAAAACATTTTGTATGAAAAAGTGATCGATCCCTTTAACGGAAGGATCGATCGAGTAAGCTTGAAACCCTAGCCAATTGATCCTTACAGGGAGAAGATCGATTGGTTTTTACCAAAACTTCACAAATTTTGCTTCTGGAAGAAAACTGGATCGATTTGGTAATGAGGGGATCGATCCCTTCCTTTAGGGGGTCGGTCCTTTCTATCAAACATGCATTAATCCCTTTTTGTTTCGAGAATTTAACTTGTTTTGGTTCCTAAATGAATTTTGCCAAGATAGAATAGTGGAAAATGTTCAATTTAAGATTAGAAGAGATTGATTCAAGTTAGACAAATTTTTGTTTTGTCAAATCAAAACTTTTAATCAATTCAGGGCCAACATTCTTCTTAATTAAAAAACAATAATTTTTAATTAGTATTGTTTTAGCTATAATTTAGTATCAAATAATTATTATATTTTTATTAAATATATATCAAATATGTAATTATGAATTACAATATTAATTATATAATAATTATAATATTTTATAATTTAGTAATTATAATTCAAACTTATTTAGTCGATAAATAGATTTATTTTTTTAATCTCTTCTTATTAATTTTGAATATTAATAAATAGTATTAATTTATTCTGAATAAACTTGTATTAACTAAAACAATTATTTTATAATAAAACAAAAGATCAAAACAATTTCAAATAGATAATTGTTCTAATAGTCTTAGCTATTTGAACTAAATTAGGTAAATAAATTTAATTTTAAATTTATTATTTATTAATTTTTTAAAATATTATTAAATTAGTATTATTTAATTAGAATAAGTTTGTATGAACGAAAACAATTCTTTTATGACAAAAAAAAGGTCATAACGATTTTAAATAGAGAATCATAAAATAATAAATATTATAAAAACTATATATTAAATTATATTATTATTAATAATTAGTTAATATATATAATATTTCAAAAAACATTTATTATTATAATTAATTAAAACAAACCAATAGTCATATGCTTATCTCAAATTATACTATTTATTAATATTAATATAATTAATAATTTTAATTATTTATATAAATTTACAATAACAAATATTTTATGACTACTGATTATTTATTATAAATAACTAAAATTTCAAATTAATAAATTATTGATTTTAATATAATTCAATATTAAGTTAATTAATAACAAAGAGTTATAATTAATTATTAGTTTAATATTCTATTAGTTTCATTCTAATAAAATAAAATAAATAATTAAATAATATAATTATTTATTATATTATAATTATTAATATTAAATAAGCTAATATAAGAATATAATAACTATTATTATAAATAGTCATAATTATTAATTTTTTAATAACTATATAATATTATAATTAAATATATTATATTTAATATATAATTATTAAATAAAAATTAATTTATAATTATAAATTAATAATTATTGTAATTAATTAATTATAATAAATCAGTATTAATATTTTTTATTAATATTAATAAATATAATTATATAATATTAATATTTATCAAATAATATATTAAATATATTAATAATAATTATAATAATTATTTATAAATTAATTATCATAATAGTTATCATTAGTACCATAATTATTTGAACTAATTTCTCTATCATATATAAAAATTATTATGTTATAACTAATAATAATTGGATAAAATTATTATTATTATTTTAAAGATTATAATTATTATTAATTAATATTATAATATTTATTATACTTTATAATAATATAAATTAATTAATTAACTTAAATTAATTAAATATAATTAATTATTATTCAGATAATATTAATTATATGATAAATTATAATATATTTTATTAATATATTTAATATTATATTATAATTATAATATATTAATATAATTATTAATTTGAATAATTAATTAATAAAAGGTTATAATGACTTGAAATATATAATTGTTTAAATAGTCATAATTATTTGAATTAGTTTAGTAAACAGATAATCTCTTACTTATTAATTTTTAAAATATTAATAAACGAGTATTATTAATAATTTAAAAATTAATAATATATTAATGATTATAATAATTAATTATGACTATTTTAATAATGAATTGTTTAATTATTTATATAAATTATGTATTAAATGAACTAAGATAATTGTAATAATTATTATTATAATTTATAATATATTATTTATAACACGTTCAAATAGTTATGACTATTTTATTAAATAGTAAATCTAATTTACTATTTTAATATTAAATTAATATAATATAACTATATATTAAATTATAATATAATTAATTAATATAATTGAATATTAAGCTATTAATTAATAATATTGTTTTAATATTATAACAAACTTATTTCAAATCTATTTACAGAATAAGTTCAAATAGTTATGACTATTTGAACAATTATTTATTTCAAATCATTAAAATAATAATAAATAATTAAAATAAATATAATAATTATAAATAACTTAAATATATAATAGTTATTAATATTATATAATTAATAAATAAATAATATATTATATAATTATATAGTATAATATATTAGTATAATTTATAAATATGATATAATTAGATTATTTTATCAAATAGTTAAATAATTATTTGTAATCATGAATTAAGATTTGTATTTTAACTATATTAATATTAATTATAGTATTATATTTAAATTATATAATTAATAATATTATTTAATATATTACTAATATAGAAATAATATAACATAATTATTAATTTCAAATAAGCATGTATGAGTTGAAGCAATTATATTACATTTAAATTATAATAAATAGTAATATTTATTAAATAAATTTTATTTTATTAATATTTTTTAAAAAATTTAAACTAATACTTATATTAAATTGTAATACATTATAATAATCAAATAATTGAAATAAATTTTGATTTTAATATTATAACTATTGAAATTTTGGATTATAAACTTTAATCAAAAGGAATTTATTAATTATTTATTGTTATATTAAATTAATAATAATAATTATCCGTTATTTCATAATAGATTAAATATTTATACTTGTTTATTTTTATATAAAAATATACTCATTCATTATAATATAAAACAATAAATATTTAATATTATTTGACAAATAATATATAATATATATTTATATATTCGAAAAATATAATATTATTTTAGTATTTGATTAATTAATAATTGTTGAAATATTACTACTATTATTAAAATTGAATACTAAACAATATAACAGGTCACTTGTTAATTTATCATTAATTTTATAATATTAATTAATTATAAAATATTATAAATCTTCTAATATTATAATTAATATTATAAAATTATAAAACTATTTATAAATTTAAAGTAATAGATAATTTAATAAATTACTACAATAATTAATTTTACTAATTTAACAATTAGGATTTGAAAAGGTCTTAACTAGGCTTCAAATATAACGATAATTATAATTAATAAATATTAATAAATTAGTTAATTAAACTATTAATTGTTAAATTATAAAGTGATTTAAAAAATAAATCTATTTATCAAACTTGTTCAAATAGTTATGACTATTTGAGCAATTATTTACTTCAAATCTTATCATATTAATATTATATAATTTATCCAATATTAGTAATAATTAATTGTATATTAATAAATATAATATATTAGTTTATATATTATAATTAAATAATATAATTTCAATTAGTTACACTATTAATAATAATTATTATTAAATAATTATAAATATTATATATTATACTTATATTTAGAATATAAATTAATAAATTATATAATTAGTTATAATTATATAATATTAATAATTAATTTATTGTTCATAAATAAAGTAAATAGTTATGATAATTTAATTATATTACATTATAATTATTTATTAAAAATAACCATATATTTTTATAAAATTATATTAGAATAAATAATTTATTATTCTTTTATATTTTATAATTATAATTTAATATAAAATAATATTAATTTATTATATTCATAATTATATATAATTATTAATTTATAATCTTATAATTATAATATATTAATAATAATGTGATGTTATTTAAGTAATTATATAAATATAAATTAATAATAATACAATATTATAAAGTGACTTAATTATCAATATGTTTATGATATAAATAGAAATAAATGTTATATATTAAATAAATTATAATAGTTTTAATATTTAATTTCAAATCATTATTAATAAATTCAACATATTCCTAACTTATAGATAATTTATTTTTATTAATTATTAATATAATTAATATTAAGTTAATATTAAATTTTAAATTCTTATAAATTATTATATATTAAGTATGTTAATACTTATAATTAATATTATTATATTAATTTAGATGATATTTAATCTACTTTTTAATAATTAATTATAGTTATTTATAATTATTAAATTATCAAATAGTTAGTTTAAATAATAATTATTAATATATATAAATATATTATATATTATAAATCTAATTTAGATTATATATAATTAAGTAATATTAAAATATATTATCTAATAATATTTATATAATATTATATTATTTAATTAATGAATATTTAAATATTAATATTAATTATATTTATATTAAATATATTATAATTAATTATAATATAATTATATTTATTATAATGTAATAATATAAATTATAATATTAATAATTTGATATATAACTAAAATATTTTAATATATAAAAATATATTCTTTACTTTTCAAATTAGAATTATTTAAAAAATGATTATTTATATATATTAATAAATAAAATAACTATATAATTTTTATAATTAATTAATTCTCAAAGTGATGTTATATTTTTTAAATATAAATATACTATAGTTATAATAATAAATATTATTAGTACTATTAGAATAATTATCAAATAACTAAAAATAATTATTAAATTATTAATAATAACAAATAAGTTATAACAATTATTACATAATTAAATTATATAATTATTAATATTAGTTAATCGAGTTATATGTTATAAACTATTATTAATATAATAATTATATTGAAATTATAAATTGTTTTATATATGTAAATTCTTCATATATAATATAATAACTTAATTAATTTATATTAACTTATAAATTTGATAACTATTATTTTACAAATGTCTTATTATGTTATTACATAATTTATTAATTATTAATTTGTAAATAATTTCTTAAATATTATAAATAAAATAGTAATAATATATATTATATATTGTTAATAATGTGTTTACTGAACAATTATATATTAATAAATAAAATAACTATATAATTATAAATTAATAATTATTATAATTAATTGATTATAATCATTTAGCATCAATATTTTTTATTAATATTAAAAATATAATTATATAATTATATTTATCAAATAATATATTAAATATATTAATAATAATTATAATAATTATTTATAAATTAATTATAATAATAGTTATAATCAATACCATAATTATTTGAACTAATTTCTCTATCACATATATAAATTATTATGTTATAACTAATAATAATTGGATAAAACTATTATTATTATTATTATTATTATTATTATATCATTATTATTTTTAAAGATTATAATTATTATTAATTAATATTACAATGTTTATTATACTTTATAATAATATAAATTAATTAATTATACTTTATAATAAGAAAAGCAAATAGAAATAAACAAGAAAAAGAAAAATAAAATAAAAAATTAACAAATCAACAAAATAATAAAAAAAGAGAAAATGAATAAAAATTTCAAAAATAAATAGGAATGTCAAAATAGAAAAAAAAATTTAGTTTAGAAAGTACAAAGAAAAACAAAAAAAATATAGAAAAAAATAAAAAATCAAAGAAAAGTTAATACAAAAATAATAAAAACAAAATGAAGTGTGAAAAAAGATATAAGAAAAAGTAAAAAAAATGAAAATACTAAATATATAAAATAAAATCAAAATAAAAAACAAATAAAGATTTCAAAAATTAAATGGGATGACAAAATAGAAAAAAATTTAGTTTAGAAAATACAAGCAATATATATATATATATATAAGAAGTAATAAGAAAACTTAACAAAGGAAAAAAGTTAATACAAAATAAAAATAAAAACAAAACAAGGAAGTGTAAAAAAAAAAATGGAAACAAGAAATAAAAAGAAATTTGTGAAAAAAAGAGAAAAAAATGAAAAGACAAATATGAAATAAAACAAAAAGAAAAAAAAGTATATAGAAAATTTTAAAACAAAGTAAAAGGTGAAAACAAAAAAATATGAAAGTACATGAAAAAATAATTAAAAAAAAGAAGAAAAATTTAAAAGGAAAAAAATTAATAAAAAATTATAAAAATGCAATAGAAAATAACCAACAAATGATAAAATAAAAAAAAAAAGCAAAAGAAAAGATAAAAAGATGAAAAAATAAAAAATCTAAAACCTTATAAAAATTTATGAAAATATAAGTAAAAAAGAAATAAAAAATAAACCGAAAAAAAATAAAAATAAGAAAAAAATTAAAGCAAAAGAAAAAGGATAAATAAAGTACAAAAACAAAAGAAAAAAAATCAATACCAATAAGAAAAGAAAAAAATTTAAAATATACAAAAATATAATAAAAATAAAAAAAGTGAGAAATGAAAAAATAATGACTCAAAAATAAAAAATAAAAAATTAATAACAAATTCAAAAATGAAAAGGAATGACAAAATGAAAAAAAATTAGTATAAAAAATACAAAAAATGAAAAAAATAATGAGAAAGCGGTATAAAAAATCAAAGACAAAAAAATTAAAAAAAGATAAAAGTTAATATAAAATAAAAATGAAAACCAAAGAAGGAAGTGCAAAAAAAAGTATAAGAATTTAAAAACGCAAATAAGAAATAAAAAAATTGTGAAAAAAATAAGAAAAGCGAGAGAATAATAAAAATTAAAACAAAAAAATGAAAGCATATGAAAAAATAAGTAAAAAGAAAGAAAAATTTGTAGGAAAAAAAGTTGTTGAAAAATAATAAAATAGGACAAGAAATGAGTAAATAAAAAAAACCAAAAAATAAAAAAATTCAAAACTTTATAAATTTTTTTAAAATATAAATAAAAAAGGAAAAATAAGAAAAATACTAACAAAAAAGTAATAAAAATAAGATAAGTAATGAGAAATAAACAAAAAAAAAGAAAAAGAAAATAAAAAATTAACAAATCAACAAAATAATAAAAAAAGACAAAATGATTAAAAAATTCAAAAATAAATAGGAATGTCAAAACAGAAAAAACTTTTAGTTTAGAAAATATAAAGAAAAAAAAAAACAAATATAGAAAAAAAAGATATAAAAAACTAAAGAAAAGTTAATACAAAATATAATAAAAACAAAATGAAATGAGAAAAAAGATATAAGAGAAAGTAAAAAAATAAAAAAAATTGAAAATACTAAATATATAAAATAAAATCAAAATAAAAAAAATTTCAAAAATGAAAAGGGATGACAAAATAGAAAAAAATTTAGATTAAAAAACACAAGCAAAAAATATATATAAAAAGTAATAAGAAAACTTAACAAAGGAAAAAAGTTAATACAAAATAAAAATAAAAACAAAACAAGGAAGTGCAAAAAAAAATTCAAACAAGAAATAAAAAGAAATTTGTGAAAAAAAGAGAAAAACAAGAAAAAAAATAAAAATTAGAAAACCTACCCATTTATTCTTAACTTATTTTTTCCTTCTAGTTATTTTATCGTCAAAATCTTGTCTACTTTCATATACATGTTACACTCATTCTTCTACTTGTGAAGTATGGCTTTTCATGATTCTATGTGTATGGCTATTAAGAGATGTTCTTCAAGCTACCTCTCGTTCTTTTTTCCCTCCACTATTTTTAATATTTTGCTTTTTCCCTTGCCATGAATGATTTTGATCGATACTGTTCTTGAATAACTCCAGTCTACTCTTCACCAGGTTTGTAAATAGAATTTTTCAAACTAAAGTTGGAATAGTTGGTGGCTCTACCCGTAACTTGATGATTGAAAATTTCTTTCTTTCATCATATATGATAGTAGAAAAAATCCATCTTTATAATGAAACATACATTGCCCCATCTCTTACTTTGATCTTTGTGTATCAAATTATTAGGATAACAATAGGCTGGATTAAGGGCATCTTCTAAGTCGGCTTTAGGGTAGTATGGATTTGGATGGTAAGATTAGGGGCATCCTAAAAGTCGATTTGGGTAGTATTGGTTTTGGATGGTATTTCCGATAGTTAAAACACTTATTATTCATTGTAGGTTGCCATAAAGTTTGGATAGTGTTTTAAGGGTACTAATTATTCGAACTTGATTATAAATAATAATATTTTAATATTATAGATTATTTAAAAATGATTTATTATGAAGGTAATACTTAAATTAATTCATTCAGTGTTTTAATTTATAATTTTAGCTTTTATTTATTTTATATGGATTACTTTCATTTATTAATTTTTTTTCTTTTAATAATATTTTTTAAAATCAAATTTAAATTTAAATTTAAAATTTAAATTTAACTTAATAAACGAATATTTAATGAGTTTGAACAATAATGAGTTTTTTTTTATATACATTATGTGAGTTAGATTTAGATAATAAAATTAAAAATTATTTGAGTATTTATTGAATTCAAATATTTTAATTAATAAAAAAATTAGGATACTTAAAATTAACATATATCCTATCTGTTGTCATTCATAAAATTCGTAACACAATTTATAAAAGTAGGCTTCCCTGCTAGTTTCAAACCAAAGAAAAATAGGTTCTATTTCTTTCTCTAAAATCATCATAAGAATTAAATATTTTTGTAATATTTGATTTAACATGTAATGCAAAGATAATATGATTATTTAAAACGACAAATTTTGGTATTCACTTTATTTTTGTTTAGCTATTATTTGAAGTGAAAGTTTTCTCCAATTATTTTCGATTAGTTTGTATTTTGAAACAGCTTGCTTATCAAAATATCGAATATATTTTATTAGTGATTGATGTTATCTTTTAGTATGTCGGATTCAAAGACAAGCCAAAGTAGCTTTTTTAATTAATATCTGTTACTAGCATAGATGATTAGAAAATAATTAGGCCTACGAAAAAAGGAGAGAATTATAAAATTAAGTACTTTAAAAAAAATATTTATTATTTGATTTTATAATAAAATAATTAATAAAAATATTAATAAGTAAAATTAATAAAAAATTAAAATTACATCTCAATATTATATTTTATTGGATTGATGTTATCTTTTAGTATGTCGGATTCAAAGACAAGCCAAAGTAGCTTTTTTA
This sequence comes from Durio zibethinus, assembly GCF_002303985.1. Next base: position 117,645 of record NW_019168459.1, on the reverse strand, counting down.
ATTAATATCTGTTACTAGCATAGATGATTAGAAAATAATTAGGCCTACGAAAAAAGGAGAGAATTATAAAATTAAGTACTTTAAAAAAAATATTTATTATTTGATTTTATAATAAAATAATTAATAAAAATATTTATAAGTAAAATTAATAAAAAATTAAAATTACATCTCAATATTATAAGTAAATTAATAAAAAGTTAAAATTACATCTCAATATTTAAATGTACATATATTTTGATTAAATGTATATGTAACATATAATAATCATTTAAATTTTAAATTAACACCTATTAAACATTAAAGTGATAAAATAATTTATATTTTTATTAATTTTATATGTTAAATATCTGATTATGATATCGATTAATAAAAATTTGTGAGATTACCTTTTTAGTAAATTTTCCGTCAGACAAGTGAACCAACGGCCCATATATATGAATCAAAAAGTTATTTATTTATTCCTTTTTAATTTTACTTTTGTTCAAGCTTCTAGTTGACCGTAGGGTTGAAGCAGCAGATAACGCCACCACTCTATTCTCTCTCTTGCAAGCCCGTAACTCTCACTTCATCAAGTCTCAATCTTCTCATTTTTTTTCTCTTACGATTCTTGTTTTTCTTCTAAAATTTTCTAATTTTCTTCAACAATGGGTGCTTCGTTGCCTCCGAAGGAAGCTAACCTCTTCAAACTCATTGTCGTAAGGCTTCGATTCTCTTTTCTCCCTCATTTTTGAGTTCGTATCTACGTATTTCTAGTTGGTATTTATACTTGTATTTTGCTTTCTTATTTTTTGTTTATTGGATCGCACTTCTTTTTCTTTTTGTTCTTTGCTTGCAAAACCCTAGCTGGATACTGGTCTGTTTGCTTGCTGAGAAAATCGGTGGATATCAATTATGAATGGAAATTTGGACTAGATAAGTTTGTTTGTCAATTAGGTTTTTGCTTTTGGGCAATTTTTCATATAAATTAAGTTCATTTTCTTTGTTCTGTTTAGCGATTGAAGCTTAATTAAGTTTATTGCTTTGCTTAATTTAGGTCAATGAATTCGATTTGTTGAAAAGCAACTTTAAAAAATTTTGCTTTGACCTTTTTTTTTTTTTTTTTAAGTAAGGATGCTCGTTGTGCTTTCCTTTTTGTGATAATTCATTTGTATCATAATGGAGAAAATTAGAGAAATGAAAATAAAAGGGTTTGGTGACTCTTCCTACTTTAATTTCTCTTGTATGTTGCCAACTTTTTAAAATAGGAATTTTGTTGGTTCCTAATGGGAAACAATTGTGGCACTCTGGCTTTTATGCACAAAAGCATTCAAGACAATAACAAACTTTGTGAAACAATCTATTTAAGAATTTGATAAATTTACTGGGACAATTTTTAATGTAACCGTAGGCTTTGCTGGTTAAACTTGAATATTTATATATTTTAAGAACTTGTTCGTATTAGATATAGAATAGCAACATTTGGTTGTTTTCCACACGCTATTGAGAGTTTTCCCCCCTTCCCTCTTATTTCTTCTAATTTATAGTGAAAACTAGAGTTTTGACGGGTGAATTCTTACTCTATTTTAACTTCTATAGTAATGGACTCTTGACACAGTTTTTTTGCCTGATTTTTATGTAATTAATATTTATCTGTTATTATACTCTAGCTAATTCTCATAACTGAATTTTTATTGCTTTGGAGGTCCATGTGCTATTGCTAAAGCTCTTGTATATTTTATCATTGCAGAAATCATATGAAACTAAACAGTACAAGAAAGGGCTGAAGGCTGCAGATGCAATACTGAAAAAGTTTCCTGACCATGGAGGTAGTTTAATTTTAAGCACTTATTTATTTATTTGTTTTTGGCTGAGAGGCACTTATTGTTTAGTGTTTATGTTTGCATGGTTCTTGTAAATGTACCTGGATAAAGATGCAAGAACTCTGAAACAAAAAGAACTTTACACTTTAGAGGAAAAAGGGGCTGTCACTAGATAGTTTATGTTGTTATCAAGGTTATTGGTTTCAATAATCCTTACAAGAATGCCTCTAAGTTTGACATGATTGTTTCTGTAGACTGTATGTTCCTTTCTCATGTCTTATGATTGATGTCAATTGCATTTTTGAAAGCACTAGCTGTATGGTGACTAGTCCATGATTTATGATGGTTCTAGAGATAAGTGGAACATTCTAGCAGTATCAATGTGGAGATATTCTCTATCAACTGAATATATTGCATTAATTTCGGATATATAACTACATTTTTAACCTATACAGTTTGAAATCTGCAATATTTGAATACCTTCTTCATCTTGGTTGGGTTTTGTGAATATTCATTAGTGTGCGGTATTGGGAGAGTGTAGTAGCGTTTTGTTTAATATATCCATCCTTTTAAATATGCAGTTTCCAAGTAATACTATCTGGTAACTGTTTGTTTGTTGTGTTCGTATGTTGTCATATGGGCTTTTATTCATTATTGTCAGAAACATTGTCAATGAAGGGGTTAACCTTAAATTGCATGGATCGGAAAACTGAAGCTTATGAGCTTGTTTGGCTAGGTGTAAAGGTTATCTTATTTATTTTCTTTTGGTTGCTATAATGTCAAAGCAGTGTCACTTTTTCCTAACATTGTTTTCATGTTTGTGTCTTAATGTAGAATGATGTAAAAAGTCATGTTTGCTGGCATGTTTATGGTCTCCTCTATCGGTCAGATAGAGAATACAGGGAGGCTATCAAATGCTATCGCAACGCTTTGAGAATAGATCCAGACAACATTGAAATACTACGGGACTTGTAACTCTTGCAGGTATACCTTATTTACCTTCCTTCTCTATGATTTGTACATCTAGACTCAGTGTTAAATCTAAGATGTTTATCTGTTGTATGCTTAATGTTAAGTAAGAACATTTGCTTGTCATGGTATTTTTCGAACATTTAAAGGAGTTTCTCTGTATAAGATTTCTTGTAAGCTTTGTGGTTTGCCTAAAAGATTTTTCAGATTCCATTGTAGAATTTGAGAATCTTAAGTATTAGGGTACTTATAGGCAAGTCAATATTGCAACTAAAATAGTTTGGTGCCAACTTTTGTGCAACTGTAAGTTATGTGGTAGTTGGTAAGGGCATGTTCATTGTGGTAACTTAATATAACTGGATGAAAACACCAAGATCAGCTACATAGTTAGTAGTGAAGTGAAAATAAATTTTATGAAATTTGAAGCTGTTTAGTTGCTTGACGGAATCTACTAGTAGATGGATGGAAAAGGCATAATTATATTAAGATAGTAACAAAAGAGACGAAGATATATGGCTTAAAACAGAGGAATGGAATTTATGGAGATAACTCAACTAAAAGGGAGAGGCTGTATGAGACCATGAAAAAAATATCTTCTTAAACACTTAGAAAGTAGATGAGTCAGGTGGTTTTATAACTTTGAAAATTTAGATCATAGTTTTGGTAGAAACAATTTATGGCTTTAGGGGAAGGAAAAGGATATAACAGACATCATCTGGTATTCTGGCAGCAGATTAATATGAGAGATGGTTCAGATTTAGTATCTTAATTGAAGGTTTTGTTTTGAGGCACACGCAAAAATAAAACATAAGTAATATAATCAGAAGCAACCAGTCTGATTTGATCCTTTCGTTCTCATTTTACTGTAACAAGCAACCTCCTTGAATTGATAGTTTCTGGTCTATCGCCACAGATCCTTTTTATCTCTCATTCTACTAGTTCCTTAATGGTTGAAAGTGTTTATAGAATGACAAGTAATATAATCAGAAGCAACCAGTCTGATTTGATCCTTTCATTCTCATTATCCTGTAAGAATCAACCACCTTGAATTGATACTTTCTGGTCTACCGCCACAGAACCTTTTTCTCTCTCATTCTACTAGTTCCTTAATGGTTGAAGGTTTTAACATTAATGACCTTTGCAATTAGAAAGTGTTTATACTTTCTGGATCAGATCTGGTTCGGTTCTTCTCTTAATTTCATCTGCCCATGTGCCTTACTGCTCCAGAATAGTAACAAAAGTCGGCATCTTTGATACAAGACTTTAGCGCTTGCCATATTATGGATTCTTAACTCATGATTTCAGATGATTAAGTCATTTGTTGGCATTAACTTATTTGTGCCCCCCCCCCCCCCCCCCTTTATTTATGGTTTATATGCCTTGAAAAGTTAAAGGAAAAAGTATGAAGATGATGAGCATTTGTCTTTCTACTAGGATATGAAGTTTGAGAGAAATTTTTTGGATTTGATCATGGTTTTGTATTTTCTCATTGTCATGTTTCAGGTTGTATCAGAAATTATTGCATTTATGTTTTATCTTTTGCATTGCAGGCACACATGCGAGATTTGACAGGATTTGTTGATACAAGACAACAACTTTTGCATTTGAAACCAAATCATCGCATGAACTGGATTGGCTTTGCCTAGCCCACCATTTAAACTCATAGTACTTGTCCTTTATTTTTTTCATAAAAAAATTTGTTCCAATTCTTATGCTAACCTTCACCAATTTCTGTTGACTTTTATTTTGTGAAACATGTTTTAGAGTGTTGTTATTGTTATGTATACTTGAAGGTCCAAATTGAAGGGCCTTTTGGTATTGAAAGTTGAAATATTTGTTGATATAATGAAAGCCTTTCTTTAAATTAAATGCTTAATCAGGACTTAATGTTTCTAATTATATGATCAAATGGGTGCTAACATGGATGAAATTACTGTTGATTTTTAACACGTGGTTCATATTGTTTGTATGACTTCAACTAAACATCCAATAAGATATCAAACTTCTTTTATGAAAATATATGGTGGGTGTAGAATGTGTTAAAGATGTTACTAATATGTATAGATAGGTGGGTAGATAGATAGGTACCCTACTATTCTAAGCTGGTTGCACTTGCATTTATGAAATTTGGTTGCAAATTAGCCTTTTACAAACAATGCCTAGTTAACTGCAGAGTTCTGTTGTTTTTGCTATAGTTTTATATGGAGACAATGATGATGCCATATTTTCATTTGGCTTTATATATGAATGAATTGAAGTTGTTGGCACAACAGTTACGAGGGTTTTTCCTTTTCTGTCCCTGTCTTAGCCAAGTAGTTCTAAGTGAATGAAGTCTTATTAATTTCATTCATCCTTTAGGTATTTATGCTGTATTCCTTTTTTTGGTTGATATTAGTGGTGCAAAAGCAGTTGAAATTTTGGAAGCATTTGAAGGGACATTAGAAGATGATTATCCACCAGATAATGAACGTTGTGAGCATGGTGAAATGCTTTTATATAAGGTATTGGTCATGTACTTCAACTCTTTTTTTTTTTGCATGCATATGTATGTGGGATGTGGCTGTAATTTCACATGAGTTGACTTCATTATACAGACATTCAAAATTTTAGAATTTATACTAACATAGAATGGGAGTGACTGATTTGGTGTCACTTGTTAACCAGATGCCAACACAGTTAGTGAAATTATCCATAAACCAAATAAAGTAATTAAATATACAAAAATTAAAGATTTTTAATGCCTTTACCTTCTTTATAAATGGGGTCCCTTTTTTGAATTAATTCTAATTTTTTTCACATGCAATTAGAAAACCTACCCATTTCTTCTTAACTTCTTTTTTCCTTGTGCTTATTTTATTGCCAAAATCTCATCTACTTTCATGTACATGTTACACCCATTTTTTCTACTTGTGAAGAATGGCTTTTCATGATTCTGTGTGTATGGCTGATAAGTTAAATTAAATCATCTCCAAGTTTACTTTAATCTGAGATGGACGACTGACTAGTGGCCTATAGTGGTATTTGGCATCTATAAGATATTTAATTCTTGATGTATTCATGTTAGAGAGAAATATGGCTTGTTCACTAATTGTTGGGCCTTCTACCAGTAATCATATCTGTGGTGTTTGTACTTAGCAGCTCTGAATCTTAATAATTGCTAATCTCCAATTATATGTTCTGTGGAACCATTTTGGAATTTTTGTTTCTGACATCTTAATAAATTAGTCTATCTTTCTTTTTGACTACTCTTTTTTGGTTTAACACCATTAACATGATTCGAAAACAGCTTAACCAATTGGACAAGTACCTACAAGCCTTAGCCCTTGCAGTAGCATTTATTTCTTTAATAATATATTGGCATAGAAATATGCATAACTACATTCATTATGCATAATGGATGCTGTACATCTAGACTAGTGGTGCCCCCTGCTGCTTTTCTGATGTTTATGAGGGTATGGTATTTTTCTCCAGATCTCTTTGCTAGAGGAATCTGGGTTTCTTGAGAGAGCACTTGAGGAATTGTATAAGAAAGAGCCAAAAATAGTACGTGTCAAATGTATAATACCTGAATACTTTTAACATTAAAAATTTTGTAAGTTTTGAAGTTTTGGACATTAAAATTCTAACCAATTCTATTATTCTAGGTTGATAAATTGACTTATAAAGAACAAGAGGTTTCTCTCCCGGTGAAACTTGGATGCCTAGAAGAAGGTGCCAATATTTACAAGGCTTTACTTACCATGAACCCTGACAATTACAGGTGAGTCTTATGCATTTGGTACTCTTTTGAAACACCTAGTTAAGCTCATTAATAAATCTTTCATAGCAAAGAATATTAGTCAACTCTTTCCTTTTATATAGCACTTCTTGAAGTTATAATTGACTTCTTTTTCTCAATGCCGTGGTGTATTATTATTGTAGGAAATGAAGAATAATTAATATTCTGAATAGGTTGTGTGTTTAAATATATTTTTGTTGGGCTAATAGGTTTTTCAATTCTTCTTGTAGTAACACCCAAATTCCTTTACCTATGTTAGAACTTTATGAAGGGTTAAAAGAATGGTAGAAATAGTCATTATTTTTTATGTTCTATTTTCGTTGGTGCTTTAAGCTTGAAACTAATCAGTGTGTATCCCTTATGTCACAAATTCAATCGTTTTTTAGTTTTAAATTTTGTTTCTTTAAGCTTTTGCTTATACTTGTGCGTGTTACATTTACATCATGGTATCTTTACATAAAATGAGGTTATTTTTATTTTTTTCATTCTTGGGATTGTTTTATATCTCTCTGTCCTGTCAAGCCCTTTGCTTAGCTCTTTTAGTAAAAAGAAGCATTATGCACCACCTCATATATAAATATAATTAAAAAGTAGCAAAGCAACTATGAGCAGAACTGTAATTCTATACTACTATATGTGTCAACAGTCTCTTGGGTGCTTTCTCAGATTGGGAAATGAGGAAAATTCTTTTACGGAACTGTTAACTTATGTCTCTTCACTCAGTATATGCCTATATATCGGCGCAATTTATTGCTATTAGGTCTGATAAACCAGGAGCCAACCAACTTACAATTTTTGTATTTGTATATGTATATTTTTCAGATATTATGAAGGCTTGCAGAAATGCTTTGGCCTATATTCTGAAAATGCCAAGTATTCCTCTGATGAATTTGATCGATTGGATGCATTATACAAATCACTTTCACAATAGTACACTTGGTCTTGTGCAGTTAAGGTGATGGATTTATGTTGTGCTTCTGTTTTCATTAGGAATTTATGATGGATGTTATCGATACATTCTGTTTATTGCAAAAACTCCCTAGTGGTGGAATGTGCTAGTCTAAACTGTTTTATTATGTCTTAACTGTTAAGTCATATTAATTTCATTTTTTGTTTTGTATCTCTTTTTTTTTATTATTTTTTTTATGAGCTCCAAATGGTACCTTGGGATGTTCTGTTCATTATATTTACTCTGGATTTCTTCTCTCTCTCTCTCTCTCTCTCTCTCTCTCTTATTTATGGAATCACATGATGCAAATCCAACGAAAATCTTACTTTTCTGCAGAGCTGTCAAGCTTTCTCCCCTTTTCTAGAGAGAGGAGGGGTGGCTATTTTTACAAATACTCTTGTAGGGATCTTATTTTTCTTGATGGCTTGATAAGAAATTATGTGACAAAAATCTAGTGATGTGCTTCTACAACAAACACAATCCATTCAATAGCTTGTGATATTCTTAAATAATCTAGAAATAGATAGTTGTGGTATTATGCTGAAATACTTAATTGATGTCTTGATGTGACAATTGTAAGAACACTAGGTGGTTAAAATTATGCTTTCATATGCTTCACCCTTAGAGATTTGACATGGACTTATATTAGAACTTTGTTTTCTCAATTTTTAGAGGATACCTCTTGATTTTCTGCAAGGAGACAAATTTTGTGAAGCAGCATTTAATTACATTAAGCCTCTTCCAACAAAGGTATATACATCCAATGAGATTTTTTTTTTTTTTTTTTGTGTTAGTTTGACTGGTGTTTTTAGTTTGTTGGGTGAAATATTGATATATTTTCTTGGTGGTCTCTGGGGGTTCCATCTTTATTCTCAGACCTTTCTCCCTTGTATGATCACCCTTGAAAGGTAAGTTTTCTTACTTACCTATTCTTTCTGCATTGATAATTATTGGATTTTGAAGTGCAAATGCTATCTAAAGTTGTTTGATTCTCCTTTGAACTCACTGGCTGAAGAAGAGGATGACACATCAAAGACTCCTTCTCAGAAAAAGAAAATGAAGAAGCAGAGGAAGGCGGAACGAGCTAAGAAAGTATATCAGCTTGTTTTGGTGATTCTTGGCTAACACTCTCTTTGATGATTTCATTCTGATGCCGTGTATTATTTTAGGAGGCAGAGGAGAAAAATGAAGAATCAAGTTCTAGTGGAATCTCTAAGTCTGGGAAACGACATGTTAAACCTGTAGATCCTTATCCTTTTGGAGAAAAATTATTGAAGGTTACCTATTATTATCTTTTCCCTGTGCTTTAGATTCCTGATTAAAGTCCTCGTGCTGTAAAAATGTGTTACACTAATGCCTATTAAGCTAAGACTGTTTAATCTGTATTTTTTTTTTCAGACAGAGTATCCCTTGTCAGAAGCAACGAAGTACTTGAAGTTGCTTCAGAAGAACTCACCTGATTCTTTGGAGACGCACTTACTTTCTTTTGAAGTAAATATGAGAAAGCAGAAGATTTTGCTTGCCTTTCAGGTATTATATTTTCCAATAATTGAACATGAGATGTGTTTCTTGTTCTTTTTGTGTTTGGTCAACTAGAACTGATATTTAATTGTCAACTAGTGGTTTGTGAGGAAGCCCCTTCTCTTGTTTTCTCTCTTTTTTCACTTGCAGCCTGTGGATATGTTCTTGAAATAAAGAAACTGTACCTTTTAACCAAACATCCTTTTCTTATTACTCTACTCACTCAATGAATTTATTTGTGAATTAGATAGTTTGCACGACATATCTTTGAGTTGTAGAACAATGGTTTTGTGCAGTAGTACTTTTACTATTTCATGAGCTCATATTAGTACGTTTGTCTTGGTTTTATTTTGTTTTCCTGAAGGCTGTAAAGCAACTGCTAAGGCTGGATGCTGAGAATCCAGATTCACATCGCTGCTTGGTATGTAACATCTGCCCTACCATATTTGTGCACTGCCATGCACAACTGCATTCTTTTCTGTTCTTAGATACAAAGATCATGTAATCTTTACAATGCTTATTTGAATTTAATCTGATGCAGATTAAATTTTTCCATAAATTGGGCTCAATGCCTGCTCCATTAACTGATGCTGAAAAACTTGTTTGGGGTGTCTTAGAAGCTGAGTGTCCATCCATCAGGTTCTCTTTGAAATGGCTTTATGATAGCCATTACCCCTACTAGAATTTTGTTGTGTTACTGTTACTATTATTATTTTGACCCCTGATGTATTAAATCCCTTTATTTTCTCTTTCCGCAGTCAATTGCAGGAGAAAACTCTTAGTGAGGCGAACAAAGTTTTCCTTGGTAAACATGAAGGTATTACGACCTTTACATAACATGATGCATTTTAGGTTCCTTGAGGTAGGTTGTATAATCATGCAAATTTCACTTTTTGGTTCTGCAGAATCTTTGATGCATATAGTGGCAGTTGCAGAAATGTTATATACTTTGGAGCAGACCAAGAAACTTGAGGCTGTTAAGTTAATTGAAGATTCATGCAATAAAGTCATGCCAATGTAATGCTCTTAGTGTACATTAAAATTTTTGCTGTTTGATGTCGATTCCATGCCTTGCAACTTACTCTTGAGATTAATTGTTTCTTTCTCTTTTGCTTGTCCAGGAATGGGGCATTTGGACCAGTACTGGCGTGGAAACTCAAGGACTGTATTGCAGTCCATAAACTCTTAGAAAAGGTTCTTATTGACCAAGATGCTGCTTTGAGTAAGTATAATTCTCCACATAAATTGATGCTGACTAGAAATTTGACTTTGACTCCATTAACAACTAATGAAATTAATTACTGTTGTTTGTTTAGAAAGTATTTTAGTAAGAATATTAATGGTATTGAAATTATGATATACTGTTAATTGAATATTATAGATTAGATGCCTAAAAATAAAACATTAAATTAGGAATTTTAAATTTATGGTTTCAACATCATTCAGTGATTTTTTTGAGATGTATCTCACGAGTTCTGATTGCTTGGTTTTTGTTATTATGATGCTTAATCTTTGAAAGTTAGATGCTGTGATTATTATTGGCATTTTAAAGAAAGGTGGACTTTCATGACAATAATTTTCTCACTTTCTTATTGATGTTTATTTAATTGAAGTTGCAAGCTATGTGACAAAATTATTCAAGAAATGATTTTTTATTCTTTGATTAGGCCCTCTTTAATTATGTAGACAATTTGAAAGAGTGCTTTGCAGCAGGCGGAAAAAAGGAGCATCTTGAAGTTGTGCAAGCCATGACAATGCTTTCTTCTGTTGCTTTGAGATCAAAATTTTCGCTGCCTTTCTAATCGTGAAATGCATTCCTTTGCAAATGTGTATAATTTATCCACATTTATGATTTTAGGGTTGAAATATACATATATATATATATATATATATATTCTTTTAATTTGCTCACCATTTGGTTGAGATCTTTAGAGATATCTGGCTCCATGGTTTTGCCCCAAAATTTGAGGTGCTATAGAAAATTTTTGGGTACTGCTGAAGAAATCTTCTGGTCAGCATGGGAAGAACACTGTTTTAGGGCTAATCTTTGCCTTGGGAGCATGTTGTACTTCGCCCCTTTTATTAGTTGCCATTTATAAACACTACATAATTTGGAGAATTTTGCTACCGAGCTGACAAGAGTGGCTATAAAAAATTCCGAGTTTTGTTGTTCCAAGTCTCGTCTCTTATGGTTTGCTGTTTGAATTTTATTGTGGAGGAAAGGTTGATAATTAGCAACAAAAAGTGGATTTTGATTGGATTATAAAATTTTATTATTAGTTGAAAAAGGTTAACCAAATCTTGTTGAGATGTTACAGAAAATTATTTTTCTTTAAAATTTATATAATTTAAATTATTAATATAATTTTTAATGTTATAATAAAACATATAAATTTAATATCGTCAATAAAAGATAGTTATTTTTATTTTCGAAAAATTAAATTATTTTATACCAATACGATTAATTAGATATAAATCAAATATAATATAAAATTATTGTTTTATCTATTATTTTATGCATTAAACATAACTAAAAATATTAAATAATAAGTATTATATGTAATCGAATGATTAAACTGTTAAATACTTAAATTTTTTTTGTTTAATTGTTAATTATTAGATTTTAAAAATTTTTTAACCAATCAAATTTGAATTTTCTTATATTATATCTTGATTTGTTAATTTTTTTTTGATACATTAAAAGTTATTTGATTATAATTATAATTTTTAATGGTATATAATTTTATAAAAAACCAAAAGAAGTGTTTCCGTATATTTATAATTTTATCTCCTTAAACCCAACGTTACGGAAAAATATAAAATCTCAAATTTTAAGCTTTGAAATATTCTTTAAAAAACCGTCGAAGAAAAAATAGAATCTAAGTGATTAATTTTTTTAAAATTTTAATTTATTAATTTAATTTGTATGAAAAAAAAAATTAAACATTTAAAATATTTCAATTTTATAATTTTAAAAATCTAATTAAATTAAAATTTAATTAAATTACATATTATTTGAACCAATAATTACTTCAAAAGATCTCGCACCACAAGTTAAAAAAAAAAAAAATTCATATATCTCCTTGCTAGTTTGTATGAACAATTTTATCAGCGTGTCATGAACTATTTTTTCTTTCTTTCAACACTTTATTGAGTTTTTCTTTTACTAATTATAATCAAGTAAGCCAATAAAGATTGGTGCAAATGATTAAAGTTTAAGATTTAGATGTAGAGTATCTAGATTTATGATAATTAGATTCAAATCTTTAATGATTTTTTATTAATAAATAATTTATTAATTTTTAAAAATAAGATAACTTCTTTTATTTTTAAAATTTTTTTTACAAAAAAATATAATAAAATAAAAACGTCATAATATAAAGAGAATCTAGGAACACACAAAATCTTTCAAAAAAGATTTGATATGTTTAACTTGGTTTTCTTCTCAATTGATTCATTATTTCAATTTTTCGTTCATGATTTTGCTAATTTTCTCCTTGATAATATAGTTATCAACAATGTTTTAGAAGTTGATCATGGGGTGCAGTGATGGTTAACCCCATGGAATCATAAACACCACCACGTGTCTTTGGGAATGGGACTAATGAGAAGGGGAGGGTCATCCCTTTATTTTGAGAAAAGTCTAAATTTTTAAACCACCAAATAAAATGATCAACTCTTTTTTTTTTTTTTTGGTGAATTGGTGAGGGGTCTTTTTGTAATTGCAGATATTTATCAGTCTTTCACCATCCTTTTAGCCAATTTTGAGAAACGATGCTATTCCTTCTCACTAGTCATCTTTGCAACTTTTAAGCTTTGGCTTAGCTGGGCTTTTGGTTAAAGTTTGGTGTGGGGGTAATTTAGATTTTAATTTAGAATTGCTTTTGCTAACATTCGCATCCTCCATTCTTCTTCAACTTTGTTTTCGTTAGAAAAATAAAATTTCTTTTAAAATTGATGGGGCTCCTCCACTTTTTCTATTTGCATTTTTTTTTCATTTATATAAAAGAAGCAAAGCTGATTTTCATCAAATATGTTTTTCATTTAGTCACTACATTTATTTTTAAAAAGTCAATTTTTAATTTAAAATTTAATTGGTTAAGTTTCAACGGTTAGATTTTTTTGCATTTTAAATTTAAAACCCACTGTCTTCAGCCATTCTTCTCATCATAAAAATTAAAAAGGAATAAATAAATAACTTTTTGATTCATATATATGGGCCGTTGGTTCATTTGTCTAACAGAAAATTTACTAAAAGGGTGATCTCACAAATTTTTATTAATTGATAACATATAAAATTAATAAAAATATAAATTATTTTTATCACTTTAATGTTTAATAGGTGTTAATTTAAAATTTAAATGATTATTATATGTTACATATACATTTAATCAAAATATATGTACATTTAAATATTGAGATGTAATTTTAACTTTTTATTAATTTTACTTATAAATATTTTTATTAATTATTTTATTATAAAATCAAATAATAAATATTTTTTTGAAGTACTTAATTTTATAATTCTCTCCTTTTTTCGTAGGCCCAATCATTTTCTAATCATCTATGCTAGTAACATATATTAATTAAAAAAGTCACTTTGGCTTGTCTTTGAATCCGACATACTAAAAGACAACCTCAATCACTAATAAAATATGTTCGATGTTTTGATAAGCAAGCTGTTTCAAAGTACAAACTAATCGAAAACAATTGGAGAAAACTTTCACTTCAAATAATAGCTAAACAAAAATAAAGTGAATACCAAAATTTGTCATTTTAAATAATTGTATTATCTTTGCATTACATGTTAATCAAAGATCACAAAAATATTAAATTCTTATGATGATTTCAGATAAAGAAATAGAACCTGTTTTTCTTCGGTTTCAAACTAGCATGGAAGCTTGCTGTTATAAATTGTGTTACGAATTTTATGAATGACAACAGATATGATATATGTTAATTTTAAGTGTCCTAATTTTTTTATTTATTAAAATATTTGAATTCAATAAATACTCAAATAATTTTTAATTTTATTATCTAAATCTAACTCACATAATATATAAAAAAGAAACTCATTATTGTTCAAACTCATTAAATATTCATTTATTAAGTTAAATTTTAAATTTTAAATTTAAATTTAAAATTGATTTTAAAAAATATTATTCAAAGAAATTAAATTAATAAATGAAAGTAATCCATATAAAATAAATAAAAGCTAAAATTATAAATTAAAACACTGAATGAATTAATTTAAGTATTACCTTCATAATAAATAATTTTTAAATAAATATATAATATTAAAATGTTATTATTTATAATCAAGTTCGAATAATTAGTACCCTTAAAACACTATCCGAACTTTATGGCAACCTACAATGAATTATAATATTTTACTATCGGAATACCATCCAAACCGTACTACCCAAATCAACTTTTAGGATGCCCTAATCTTACCATCCAAATCCATACTACCTAAACCGACTTAGAAGATGCCCTAATCCAACCTGTTGTTATCCCTAATAATTTGATAACAAGATCAAAGTAAGAGATAGGGCAAGTATGTTCATTATAAAGATGATTTTTTCTACTATCATATATGATGAAAGAAGATATTTTAATCATCAAGTACGGTAGAGCCACCAAATATTCCAACTTTAGTTTGGAAAATTCTAATTTACAACATGGTGAAGAGCAGATGGAGTATTCAAGAACAGTACCGATCAAAACAATTTCATGGCAAGGAAAAAGCAAAATATAAAACAGTGGAGGGAAAAAAGAACGAGAGGTAGCCTGAAGAAATAATCTCTTAATAGCCATACACATAGAATCATGAAAAGCCATACTTCACAAGTAGAAAGAATGAGTGTAACATGTACATGAAAGTAGACGAGATTTTGGCGATAAAATAACCAGAAGGAAAAAAAAAAGTTAAGAAGAAATGGGTAGG
>NW_019168459.1:0-101682 GCF_002303985.1 Durio zibethinus | reverse complement strand
TATTTTGTATTAACTTTTCTTTAGTTTTTTATATCTTTTTTTCTATATTTGTTTTTTTTTGTTTTTCTTTGTATTTTCTAAACTAAAAGTTTTTTCTATTTTGACATTCCTATTTATTTTTGAAATTTTTAATCATTTTGTCTTTTTTTATTATTTTGTTGATTTGTTGATTTTTTTTTTTTTCTTTTTTTTTGTTTATTTCTAATTACTTTTCTTATTTTTATTGCTTTTTTGTTAGTATTTTATTTTATTTTTCCTTTTTTATTTATATTTTAAAAAAATTTTATAAAGTTTTGAATTTTTTTTTATTTTTTGTTTTTTTTATTTACTCATTTCTTGTCCTATTTTATTATTTTTCAATAACTTTTTTTCCTACAAAATTTTCTTTCTTTTTACTTATTTTTTCATATGCTTTCATTTTTTTGTTTTAATTTTTATTCTTCTCTTGCTTTTCTTATTTTTTTCATAATTTTTTTTATTTCTTATTTGCGTTTTTAAATTCTCATACTTTTTTTTTGCACTTCCTTCTTTGGTTTTCATTTTTATTTTATATTAACTTTTTTTTTTGTCTTTGTTTTTTATACTGCTTTCTCATTATTTGTTCATTTTTTGTATTTTTTATACTAATTTTTTTTCATTTTGTCATTCCTTTTCATTTTTGAATTTGTTATTCATTTTTTATTTTCTTTTTTTGATTCATTATTTTTTCATTTCTCGCTTTTTTTAATTTTTTATATTTTTAATTTTTTTCTTTTCTTATTGGTATTGATTTTTTTTTCTTTTTTTGGTACTTTATTTATCCTTTTTCTTTTGCTTTAATATTTTTTCTTATTTTTATTTTTTTCAGTTTTATTTTTTATTTATTTTTTATTTATATTTTCATAAATTTTTATAAGGTTTTAGATATTTTATTTTTTCATTTTTTTATCTTTTCTTTTGCCTTTTTTTTATTATTTTATCATTTGTTAGCTATTTTCTATTGTATTTTTATAATTTTTTATTAACTTTTTTTCCTTTTAAATTTTTTTTCTTTTTTTTACTTATTTTTTCATGTGCTTTCATATTTTTTTGTTTTCACCTTTTACTTTGTTTTAAAATTTTCTATATACTTATTTTTCTTTTTTTTATTTCATATTTATCTTTTCATTTTTTTCTTTTTTTTTACAAATTTCTTTTTATTTCTTGTTTCCATTTTTGTTTTTTTTGCACTTCCTTGTTTTGTTTTTATTTTTATTTTGTATTAACTTTTTTCCTTTGTTAAATTTTCTTATTACTTCTTTTATATATATATATATATATTTTGCCTGTATTTTCTGAACTAAATTTTTTTCTATTTTGTCATCCCATTTAACTTTTGAAATATTTATTTGTTTTTTATTTTGATTTTATTTTATATATTTAGTATTTTCATTTTTTTTACTTTTTCTTATATCTTTTTTCACACTTCATTTTGTTTTTATTATTTTTGTATTAACTTTTCTTTAATTTTATATTTTTTTCTATATTTGTTTTTTTTTTATTTTTCTTTGTATTTTCTAAACTAAAAGTTTTTTTCTATTTTGACATTCCTGTTTATTCTTGAAATTTTTATTCATTTTCTCTTTTTTTATTATTTTGTTGATTTGTTAATTTTTTATTTTCTTTTTCTTTTTCTTGTTTATTTCTAATTGCTTTTCTTATTATAAAGTATAATTAATTAATTTATATTATTATAAAGTATAATAAACATTGTAATATTAATGAATAATAATTATAATCTTTAATAATAATAATATAATAATAATAATAATAATAGTTTTATCCAATTATTATTAGTTATAACATAATAATTTATATATGTGATAGAGAAATTAGTTCAAATAATTATGGTACTGATTATAACTATTATTATAATTAATTTATAAATAATTATTATAATTATTATTAATATATTTAATATATTATTTGATAAATATAATTATATAATTATATTTTTTAATATTAATAAAAATATTGCTGCTAAATGATTATAATTAATTAATTATAATAATTATTAATTTATAATTATATAGTTATTTTATTTATTAATATATAATTGTTTCAGTAAACACATTATTGACAATATTTAATATATATTATAATATATATTATTACTATTTTATTTATAATATTTAAGAAATTATTTACAAATTAATAATTAATAAATTATATAATAACATAATAAGACATTTGTAAAATAATAGTTATCATATTTATAAGTTAATATAAATTAATTAAGTTATTATATTATATATGAAGAATTTACCATGTATAAAACAATTTATAATTTCAATATAATTATTATATTAATAATAGTTTATAACATATAACTTGATTAACTAGTATTAATAATAATATAATTTAATTATGTAATAATTGTTATAACTTATTTGTTATTATTAATAATTTAATAATTATTTTTAGTTATTTGATAATTATTCTAATAGTACTAATAATATTTATTATTATAACTATAGTATATTTATATTTAAAAAATATAACATCACTTTGAGAATTAATTAATTATAAAAATTATATAGTTATTTTATTTATTAATATATATAAATAATCATTTTTTAAATAATTCTGATTTAAAAAGTAAAGAATATATTTTTATATATTAAAATATTTTAGTTATATATCAAATTATTAATATTATAATTTATATTATTACATTATAACAAGTATAATTATATTATAATATATTTAATATAAATATAATTAATATTAATATTTAAATATTCATTAATTAAATAATATAATATAATATAAATATTATTAGATAATGTATTTTAATATTACTTAATTATATATAATCTAAATTAGATTTATAATATATAATATATTTATATATATTAATAATTATTATTTAAACTAACTGTTTGATAATTTAATAATTATAAATAACTATAATTAATTATTAAAAAGTAGATTAAATATCATCTAAATTAATATAATAATATTAATTATAAGTATTAACATACTTAATATATAAGAATTTATAAGAATTTAAAATTTAATATTAACTTAATATTAATTTATTAATAATTAATAAAAATAAATTATCTATAAGTTAGGAATATGTTGAATTTATTAATAATGATTTGAAATTAAATATTAAAACTATTATAATTTATTTAATATATAACATTTATTTCTATTTATATCATAAACATATTGATAATTAAGTCACTTTATAATATTGTATTATTATTAATTTATATTTATATAATTACTTAAATAACATCACATTATTATTAATATATTATAATTATAAGATTATAAATGAATAATTACATATAATTTATAAATATAATAAATTAATATTATTTTATATTAAATTATAATTATAAAATATAAAAGAATAATAAATTATTTATTCTAATATAATTTTATAAAAATATAACGGTTATTTTTAATAAATAATTATAATGTAATATAATTGAATTATCATAACTATTTACTTTATTTATGAACAATAAATTAATTATTAATATTATATAATTATAACTAATTATATAATTTATTAATTTATATTCTAAATATAAGTATAATATATAATATTTATAATTATTTAATAATTATTATTATTAATAGTGTAACTAATTGAAATTATATTATTTAATTATAATATATAAACTAATATATTATTTATTAATATACAATTAATTATTACTAATATTGGATAAATTATATAATATTAATATGATAAGATTTGAAGTAAATAATTGCTCAAATAGTCATAACTATTTGAACAAGTTTGATAAATAGATTTATTTTTTAAATCACTTTATAATTTAACAATTAATAGTTTAATTAACTAATTTATTAATATTTATTAATTATAATTATCATTATATTTGAAGCCTAGTTAAGACCTTTTCAAATCCTAATTGTTAAATTAGTAAAATAAATTATTGTAGTAATTTATTAAATTATCTATTACTTTAAATTTATAAATAATTTTATAATTTTATAATATTAATTATAATATTAGAAGATTTATAATATTTTATAATTAATTAATATTATAAAATTAATGATAAATTAACAAGTGACCTGTTATATTGATTGGTATTCAATTTTAATAATGGTAGCAATATTTCAACAATTATTAATTAATCAAATACTAAATAATATTATATTTTTCAAATATATAAATATATATTATATATTATTTGTCAATAATATTAAATATTTATTGTTTTATATTATAATGAATGAGTATATTTTATATAAAAATAAACAAGTATAATATTAATCTATTATCAAATAACAGATAATTATTATTATTAATTTAATATAACAATAAATTATTAATAAATTCCTTTTGATTAAAGTTTATAATCCAAATTTTCAATAGTTATAATATTAAAATCAAAATTTATTTCAATTATTTGATTATTATAATGTATTACAATTAATATAAGTATTAGTTTAAATTTTTTAAAAAAATATTAATAAAATAATATTTATTTAATAAATTATTAGTATTTATTATAATTTAAATTTAATATAATTGCTTCAACTCATACATGCTTATTTGAAATTAATAATTATGTTATATTATTTCTATATTAGTAATATATTAAATAATATTATTAATTATATAATTTAAATATAATACTATAATTAATATTAATATAGTTAAAATACAAATCTTAATTCATGATTACAAATAATTATTTAACTATTTGATAAAATAATCTAATTATATCATATTTATAAATTATACTAATATATTATACTATATAATTATATAATATATTATTTATTTATTAATTATATAATATTAATAACCATTATATATTTAAGTTATTTATAATTATTATATTTATTTTAATTATTTATTATTATTTTAATGATTTGAAATAAATAATTGTTCAAATAGTCATAACTATTTGAACTTATTCTGTAAATAGATTTGAAATAAGTTTGTTATAATATTAAAACAATATTATTAATTAATAGTTTAATATTCAATTATATTATAATTTAATATATAGTTATATTATATAATTTAATATTAAAATAGTAAATTAGATTTACTATTCAATAAAATAGTCATAACTATTTGAACGTGTTATAAATAATATATTATAAATTATTATAATAATAATTATTACAATTATCTTAATTCATTTAATACAGAATTTATATAAATAATTAAACAATTCATTATTAACATAGTCATAATTAATTATTATAATCATTAATATATTATTAATTTTAAATTATTAATAATACTCATTTATTAATATTTTAAAAATTAATAAGTAAGAGATTATCTGTTTACTGAATTAATTCAAATAATTATGACTATTTAAACAATTATATATTTCAAGTCATTATAACCTTTTATTAATTAATTATTCAAATTAATAATTATATTAATATATTATAATTATAATATAATATTAAATATATTAATAAAATATTAATTATAATTTATCATATAATTAATATTAATCTGAATAATAATTAATTAATTTATATTATTATAAAGTATAATAAATATTATAATATTAATTAATAATAATTATAATCTTTAAAAATAATAATAATAATTTTATTCCAATTATTTATTAGTTATAACATAATAATTTATAGATATGATAGAGAGATTAGTTCAAATAATTATGGTACTAATGATAACTATTATGATAATTAATTTATAAATAATTATTATAATATTATTAATATATTTAATATATTATTTGATAAATATTAATATTATATAATTATATTTATTAATATTAATAAAAAATATTAATACTGATTTATTATAATTAATTAATTATAATAGTTATTAATTTATAATTATAAATTAATTTTTATTTAATAATTATATATTAAATATAATATATTTAATTATAATATTATATAGTTTTTAAAAAATTAATAATTATGACTAATTATAATAAATAGTTATTATATTCTTATATTAGCTTATTTAATATTAATAAATTATAATATAATAAATAATTATATTATTTAATTTATTTAATTTATTTTATTAGAATGAAACTAATAGAATATTAAACTAATAATTAATTATAACTCTTTGTTATTAATTAACTTAATATTGAATTATATTAAAATCAATAATTTATTAATTTGAAATTTTAGTTATTTATAATAAATAATCAGTAGTCATAAAATATTTGTTACCGTAAATTTATATAAATAATTAAAATTATTAATTATATTAATATTAATAAATAGTATAATTTGAGATAAGCATATGACTATTGGTTTGTTTTAATTAATTATAATAATAAATGTTTTTTGAAATATTATATATATTAACTAATTATTAATAATAATGTAATTTAATATATAGTTTTATAAATATTTATTATATTTATGATTCTCTATTTCAAATCGTTATGACCTTTTCTTTTGTCATAAAAGAATTGTTTTGTTTATACAAACTTATTCTAATTAAAATAATACTAATTTAATAATATTTTGAAAATTAGTAAATAATAGATTTAAAAATTAAATTTATTTACCTAATTAGTTCAAATAGCTAAGACTATTAGAACAATTATCTATTTGAAATTGTTTTGACCTTTTGTTTAGTCATAAAATAATTGTTTTAGTTAATACAAGTTTATTCAGAATAAATTAATACTAATTTATTAATATTCAGAAAATTAATAAGAAAGAGATTTAAAAAAATAAATCTATTTATTGACTAAATAAGTTTGAATTATAATTACTAAATTATAAAATATTATAATTATTATTAATTAATATTGTAATTCATAATTACATATTGGATATATATTTAATAAAAATATAATAATTATTTGACACTAAATTATAGCTAAAATAATACTAATTAAAAATTATTGTTTTTTAATGAAGAATAATGTTGGCCTTGAATTGATTAAAAGTTTTGATTTGACAAAACAAAAATTTGTCTAACTTGAATCAATCTCTTCTAATCTTAAATTGAACATTTTCCACTTTTTTATCTTGGCAAAATTCATTTAGGAACCAAACAAGTTAAATTTTCGAAACAAAAAGGGATTAATGCATGTTTTGATAAAAGAAACCGACCCCCTAAGGGAAGGGATCGATCCCCTCATTACCAAATCGATCTAGTTTTCTTCCAGAAGTAAAATTTGTGAAGTTTTGGTAAAAACCAATCGATCATCTCTCTGTAAAGATCAATTGGCTAGGGTTTCAAGCTTACTTGATCGATCCCTCCATTAAAAGGATCGATCTGTTTTGAAAAAAAAATGTTTTTTTCGTTTGAAAATGAGTAAAAAGGATCGATTTCCCTACATAAGGAATCGATTAGGTGCATTACCAGATCGATCGGGTAAGGCCTTTAATCATAATTTTAAGGTATTTTAAAGTTGACCCAATTGATCCCTTAAAGGAAGGGGTCGATCCCTTGAGTCCCAAAAAGCCCTAACGGCTATATTTTGTTTGATATTTTGTAGGTTTGAAGCATTAAATGCAAGATAACGGCTCTCAACTTCTTTTTACCTATAAATAAAGCCTCCCACTGTAGAATAAGAGAAAGAAGAGTTAAGAGAACTTGTTGCTATTCACCAACCACCTTGTTCAAGCATCCAAAGTAATTCAAAGAGAGAAAAGTGCAAAAAATCCTACTCATATAAGTTTTTCTCTAAATTCCTTGTCAATACTGTTGTGTACTTCAAATTAACAAACACCCAACCTTAAAAAGATTCTTTAAGTTTGCAAAACACCTCAGAAAATATTGTATTGTGAGATTATGAGTTTAAGGGGGAGGATAACCCTTAAGAGTTTGTAGAGTTGATTGTGTAAAGCTTTGAAAAGCTAAATTGTATTGTGTTCAACATATAATGGATCGAACTCCTTAGCAAGAGAGGCTAAGAGAGAGGACGTAAGTGCCTAAAAAAAAGATCGAATATATATAAATCTTGGTGTCTAATTCTCTAACTCTATCTCTTGTTTACTCTCATTCATTATGGTTTTTTGCTTAGATAAATTGTTTTGCTGAATTTGTAATTATTAAGTATTGATTTTGAAAATTTTATTATAACCAATTCACCTCATCTTGGTTTATTTCAAGTCTTTGAGCTAATAATTGGTATCAGAGCTAGTACTATTTTTTTGTAGGTCTAACAACCCAAGAATGATCTGAAAATGGCTCAAAGAAATATGATGATCAATGTGAAACAACCATCCTCAAGCTACAACAAATATAGTGGCCAACAAGAGGTGTGTCTTATGGCAAATAAAACAATTGCAACATTTCTTGAAAGTGAAGGGCATTTAATTGTAAAACCTCCTCTCTTTGTTGGTGATAACTACTCATATTAGAAGACTAAGATGAGATTGTTCATTCAAGCTAATGACTATGAGGTTTAGAGGGTCATTGTAAATGGTCTTCATATTTCAATGGAGATGGTGGATGGTAAGGAGGTGATCAAGCAAGAGAGTGAATGGGATGTCAATGATATGAAGATAGCTCAACTCAATGCCAAAGCAATGCATACACTCTTTTGTGCATTGGAGCCTAATGAGTATAATAAAGTTTTTTTTGTGTGAAAATGTAAAAAAAATTTAGGATAAGTTAGCTGTCACTTATGAAGGTACAAATCAAATGAAAGAAACAAAAATTGGCATGTTCACTCATGATTATGAGTTATTCAAGATGAAACCATTAGTAAGATGTCAAACCGTTTCACCGACATCATTAATGGTTTAAGGCTCTTGGGAAGACTTACTCAAATATAGAGATGGTGAAGAAAATTCTCAATAGTCTACCAAAGAGATGGGAAGCTAAAGTGACCGCCATTGAAAAGTCTAAAGATCCTCACACACTTTCTTTGGATAAACTAATGGGTTCTCTCCTTACCTATGAGATGAAGCTCAAAGTGTGACAAGAACCAATCAAGAAAAGTGGCATTGCTCTCAAATCTACCTTTCAAGAAGATAAAAAAAATCTTGGACAAGAAAAGGATGATGAAGATGAAAAGATGGCCATATTTGCAAAAAGATTCAAGAAGTTCACAAGGATGAACAAATTTTCAAGTAAAAAAAGACCACAAAGGGAAATGACTAAAAGAGAATCAAGTAGAAGAGAAACGGATCAAATCATTTGCTATGAATGCAACAAATTGGGCCATATTAATTTTGATTGTCCTTTGTGGAAGAAGCAAACATGACAAAGCCAAAGAAAAAAGCAATGGTTGCAACATTGAGCGATAGTGACTTCTCCAAAAATGAATCAAATGAGGAATAAGTAGCCAATCTATGTCTTATGGCTCTTGATGAGCCCAAGGTAACTTTTAATCCATATGATTTATATTCATATACATTTGATGAACTACAAGATGCCTATGATGAATTAGCTATAGAATTTGAGAACATGAACATAAAAAATAAATCTATTTATCAAACTAGTTTAAATTGTTATTAATCTTTATTTGGATTAAACGAATACTAATTTATTAATATATCGACAATTAATAAGTAAAAAATTTTAAAAATAAATATGTTTACCGAACTAGATCAAATAATCATAACTATTTGATTAATTATCTATTTTAAATCATTATGACCTTTTGTTTTATCATAAAAGAATTGTTTCAGTTCATATAAGCTTATTTGAAATAAATTAATACTAATTTATTAATAATCTAAAAATTAATTTGTTTACTGAACAATTTTAAATAATTATGACTATTTGAACAATTATTTATTTGAAATCACTATAAAATAAAATTTTCTATTCATACAAGCTTATTTCGAATAAAATAATACAAATTTATTAATATTAAGATAGTTAATAAGTAAAAGATTTAAAAAATAAATTTGTTTACTGATCAAGTTTAAAATCGTTATGACTATTTAAGTAATTTTTCATTTCAACTTGCTATGACTTTTTGTTTTTTCTCCTTTTTAGTTTTTGTCTTGGATTTTTTTATATTATTTTCTTATTATTTCTTATATGTTTTTTCAATTTTTTTTGTATTTTTGAACTAATTTTTTTCATTTTGTCATTCCTTTTCATTTTTTAAATTTTTATTCAATTTTTATCTTTTTTATTTTTTATTTTCTTACTTTTTATATTTTTATTGTATTTTGTTTGTTTTTTATTGTTTCTTGTCTTATTGGTATTATTTTTTCTTTTGCTTTAATTTTTTTATTATTTTATTTATTTTTTCATAAATTTTTATAATGTTTTAGATTTTTTCCTTTTCTTTTTTTCTTTTATTTATTTATCATTGTTGGTTATTTTCTATTGCATTTTTTTTTTATTTTTCATTAACTTTATTTCTTTTTCTTCACTTATTTTTTCATGTGCTTTCATATTTTTTTTGTTTGCACTTTTTCTTTGTTTTAAAATTTTCTATAAAGTTTTCTTTTCTTTTTGTTTTATTTCATATTTTTGCTTCTTCGTTTTTTTATTTTTTTCTTATTTTTCTGATTTTTTTCATAATTTTTTTATTTCTTGTTTCCATTTTTTGTTTGCACTTCCTTGTTTTGTTTTTATTTTTATTTTGTATTAACTTTTTCCCTTTGTTAATTCCTTTATCTTTGATTTTTTTTATTTTTTTCTTATTACTTTTTTTTGCTTGTATTTTCTAAACTATTTTTTTCTACTTTGTCATCCCTTTTCATTTTTTATATCTTTATTTCTTATTATTTGTTTGTATTTTATAAACTAAATTTTTTTCTATTTTGTCATTTTTTCTTCATTTTTGAAATTTTTTTGTTTTTGCATTTTTTTTAATTTTTTCTTTTGACTCGTTATTTTTTCATTTCCTTACTTTCTTATTTTTTTCTATTTTCTATTTGAAATTTTTATTCATTTTTTCCTTTTATATTTTTTTATTCTCTAATTTTTTATTTTCTTACTTTTTTATTTTTTGTTTTTGCTTATTTTTAATTGTTATTTTTTTAGTATTTTATTTTATTTTCTCTTATTTTATTTTTTCTTTTATTTTTTATTCATATTTTAAAAAATTTGTATAAACTTCAAAATTTTTTTATTTTTATTTTGTGAATCTTTTTTATTTTATTTTCTTATTTTTTGTTTTATTTTATAATTTTTCAATAACTTTTTTCCTTTAAAATTTTCTTTCTTTTTGCTAATTTTTTTCATATGCTTTCATTTTTTATTTGTTTCAATTTTTTCATTTTTTTAAATTTTTTATATTCTTTTTTTATTTCAAATCTTTTGTCTTTTCATTTTTATTTTTTTTCCTTCCTTTTCTTTTCCTTTTTTGCAAATTTTTTTTATTTCTTATTTGTGTTTTTAAATTCTCATACTTTTTTTTTTTGCATTTTCTTCTTTGGTTTTCATTTTTATTTTGCATTACGTTTTCTCCTTTTTAGTTTTTTGTCTTGGATTTTTTTATATTGTTTTCTTATTATTTTTTATATGTTTTTCAATTTTTTTTGTATTTTTTAAACTAATTTTTTCATTTTGTCATTCCTTTTCTTTTTTCAAATTTTTATTCAATTTTTGTCTTTTTTGTTTTTTATTCAATATTTTTTATTTTCTTACTTTTTATATTTTTATTGTATTTTTTTGTTTTTTATTGTTTCTTTTCTAATTGGTATTATTTTTACTTTTGCTTTAATTTTTTTCTTATTTTATCTATTTTTTCATAAATTTTTATAATGTTTTAGATTTTTTCTTTTTCTTTTTTTTCTTTGTTTTTATTTATCATTTTTGGTTATTTTCTATTGCATTTTTTTTATTTTTCATTAACTTTATTTCTTTTTAATTTATTTCTTTTTCTTTACTTATTTTTTCATGTGCTTTTATATTTTTTTTGTTTGCACTTTTTTCTTTGTTTTAAAATTTTCTACAAAGTTTTCTTTTCTTTTTGTTTTATTTCATATTTTTGCTTCTTCATTTTTTTAATTTTTTCTTGTTTTTCTAATTTTTTTTATTTCTTGTTTCAATTTTTTGTTTGCACTTCCTTGTTTTGTTTTTATTTTATTTTGTATTAACTTTTTCCCTTTGTTAATGCCTTTATCTTTGATTTTTTTTTAATTTTTTTCTTATTACTTTTTTTTGCTTGTATTTTCTAAACTATTTTTTTTCTACTTTGTCATCCCTTTTCATTTTTTATATCTTTATTTCTTATTATTTGTTTGTATTTTACAAACTAATTTTTTTTCTATTTTGTCTTTTTTTTTCATTTTTTTTTGTTTTTGCATTTTTTTTATTTTTTCTTTTGACTCGTTATTTTTTCATTTCCTTACTTTCTTATTTTTTCTATTTTGTGCTTTTGTTTATTTTTAATTTTTCCCCTTTTTTAGTACTTATTTTATCTTTTTCCTTTTATTTTTTATTTTTAATTTTTGTTATTTTATAAAAATTTTATAATGTTATGGATATTAAAACGTTGTTGATGAGACTTTAACTTCATCAGAAATGGAAGGTGTTATGTGCATCTATACAAATTAGATATCTAATTAACATCATCTTGTATTTTATCTTGAAAATTGTTTTTATTTATCATGTATTTATTAATAATAAAATTATCTTGTGTAATATTTTATAATTTGAATTATTTTATTTACTATTTTGGATTGTATAATATTTATCTTTTATTTAATACAATTTGTTAAGAGATAATAATTATCTTTGTAATTTTCTTTTGGAAATTTATTGCCTTATATATAATTTGAATTATTTATTTATTACTTGTTATTTTATTTATTATTTTGAATCATATAATATTTATCTTTTATTTAATACAATTTGTTAAGTGATAATAATTATCTTTGTTATTTTCTTTTGGAATTTTATTGGCTTATATATAATAACACTAGTTTGGAATTGTTATATCTATCACTATTTACTTCATGTATCTATATTTTTATATTTTTAACGATTTAAATCAATAAATTCAAATTAAAATATTTTGCATCTAAACTTTCGAATTCAAGTTAAGTTTTAAAACATAAATTAAAAATTGAACTTTGTAGAATTCTTTTAATTTCATTATTTACTTTCTTTTTCCTTTCCTTTTTTTTAGCTTTTTGGTTTTTTTTTTTTTACTTTTTATGCATTTTCTTAATTTTTTATTTATTATTTTTTTGTTATTTAGTATATTTTTCTTTTTTTTTTTATTTTCATTCCTTTTTTTTTCTACAAAATACTTTCTTTCTTGTTTTCATTCTGTTACTCTTTCACTACATATTTTCTTTTTTACTTGGATTTTTTTTGTTACTTCAATCTAAATGGTCATTTACATTATTTTCTATTAATTTTTTTCATTTTTTATTTTTTCTTAAGTTTTTTCTTCTTTTTTTTTTTGGTTTTTTTTGGCATTTCTTTCTAATTTACTTTTTTTTTCTAGACTTTCTTCTTTGGTTTTTATTTTTATTTTGTTTTAACTTTTTATTCTTTTAATTTTTTATCTTTGATGTTTTATATCTTTGTATCTTATTATTTGTTATATTTTTTAATTTTTTGTATTTTATAATCTAAAATTTTTTCTATTTTGTCATTTTTCTCATTTTTATTAGTTTTTGTATTTTTTTTAAATTTTTTGACTCATTTTTTCTTTTCCTTACTTCTTTATTCTTTTCTTTTATGTTTTTTTTTTTTATTTTTTACTTTTTTTAGTACTTATTTTATCTTTTTCCTTTTGCTTTAATACTTTCTCTTATTTTATTTTTCCTTTTATTTTTATTGTTAATTTTTGTTATTTTTTATAAAAATTTTATAATGTTATGGATATTTACTTTATATTTTAATCTTTTTTTCTTTTGGTTTGTCTCGTTTTTGTTGTCATTTTTTATTTTTTGGTATTTTTTATTCTGTTTTTATAATTCTTCAGTAATTCTTTTTTTCTTTTTCTTTTAACTTATTTGTTCATTTGCTTTCATTTTTTTTGTTTTAATTTTTTTTATATATTTTGTATTGTCATTTCTTTATTTTTTCTTACTTTTACTTATATCTTTTTGTTCACATTTTTTTTATTTCTTCTTTACAATTTCAAAATCTCAAGACTTCTTTTTTTGCGTACTTCCTTTTGCTTTTATTTATATTTTTGCTTATTTTTAATTGTTATTTTTTTAGTATTTTATTTTATTTTCTCTTATTTTATTTTTTCTTTTGTTTTTTATTCATATTTTAAAAAATTTGTATAAACTTCAAAATTTTTCTATTTTTACTTTGTGAATCTTTTTTATTTTATTTTCTTATTTTTTGTCTTCTTTTTTTTTTGCTATTTTTTGTTCTATTTTATAATTTTGCAATAACTTTTTTCCTTTAAAACTTTCTTTCTTTTTGCTTATTTTTTTCATATGCTTTCATTTTTTATTTGTTTCAATTTTTTCATTTTTAAAAATTTTTTATATTCTTTTTTTTTTTATTTCAAATCTTTTATCTTTTCATTTTTATTTTTTTCCTTGCTTTTCTTTTCTTTTTTGCAAATTTCTTTTTATTTCTTTTTTGTGTTTTTAAATTCTCATACTTTTTTTTTTTTTTGCATTTTCTTCTTTAGTTTTCATTTTTATTTTGCATTAAGTTTTCTCCTTTTTAGTTTTTTGTCTTGGATTTTTTTTATATTGTTTTGTTATTATTTCTTATATATTTTTCAATTTTTTTTATTTTTTAAACTAATTTTTTTCATTTTATCATTCCTTTTCATTTTTCAAATTTTTATTCAAATTTTATCATATTTATTCTTTATTTTCTTACTTTTTATATTTTTATTGTATTTTTGTTTGTTTTTTATTGTTTCTTTTCTTATTGGTATTATTTTTTCTTTTGCTTTTATTTTTTTCTTATTTTATTTATTTTTTCATAAATTTTTATAATGTTTTAGATTTTTTCTTTTTTTCTTTTTTATTTATCATTGCTGGTTATTTTCTATTACATTTTTTTTTATTTTTCATTAACTTTATTTCTTTTTCTTTACTTATTTTTTCACGTGCTTTCATTTTTTTTTGTTTGCACTTTTTTCTTTGTTTTAAAATTTTCTATAAAGTTTTCTTTTCTTTTTGTTTTATTTCATATTTTTGCTTCTTTATTTTTTATTTTTTTTCTTGTTTTTTTATTTTTTCATAATTTTTTTTATTTCTTGTTTCCATTTTTTGTTTGCACTTCCTTGTTTTGTTTTTATTCTTATTTTGTATTAACTTTTTCCCTTTGTTAATTCCTTTATCTGTGATTTTTTTTATTTTTTCATTACTTTTTTGCTGTATTTTCTAAACTATTTTTTCTACTTTGTCATCCTTTTCATTTTTTATATCTTTATCTTATTATTTGTTTGTATTTTATAAACTAAATTTTTTCTATTTGTCATTTTTTCTTCATTTTTGAATTTTTTTTGTTTTTGCATTTTTTTTATTTTTTCTTTTGACTCGTTATTTTTTCATTTCCTACTTTCTTATTTTTTCTATTTTGTGCTTTTGTTTATTTTTAATTTTTTCCCTTTTTTAGTACTTATTTTATCTTTTTCCTTTTATTTTTAATTTTTGTTATTTTATAAAATTTTATAATGTTATGGATATTAAAACGTTGTTGATGAGACTTTAACTTCATTAGAAATGGAAGGTGTTATGCGCATCTATACAAATTAGATATCTAATTAACATCTTCTTGTATTTTATCTTCAAAATTGTTTTTATTTATCATGTAATTTATCTAATTAACAAAATTATCTTGTGTAATATTTTATAATTTGAATTATTTTATTTACTATTTTGGATTGTATAATATTTATCTTTTATTTAATAAAATTTGTTAAGAGATAATAATTATCTTTGTAATTTTCTTTTGGAAATTTATTGCCTTATATATAATTTGAATTATTTATTTATTACTTATTATTTTATTTATTATTTTGGATTGTATAATATTTATCTTTTATTTTCTTTTATTTTCTTTTTTTTTGCTATTTTTTTGTTCTATTTTATAATTTTTCAAAAACTTTTTTCCATCAAAATTTTCTTTCTTTTTGCTTTTTTTTTTCACATGCTTTCATTTTTATTTGTTTTCATTATTTCATTGTTTTAATATTTTTTACTTTCTTGTTTTCTTTTTTATTTCAAATCTTTTGTCTTTTCATTTTTATTCTATTCTTGCTTTTCTTATTTTTTTTGTAAATTTCTTTTTTTTTCGTATTTTCGTTTTTAAATTCTCATACATTTTTTTTTTCAATTTCTCCTTTGGTTTTCTTTTTTTTTTGCAATAACTTCTCTTTTTTAATTTTTTGTCTGACTTTTTATATTGTTTTCTTGTTATTTCATATATGTTTTTCAATTTTTTGTATTTTTTAAACTATTTTTTTTATTTTGCCATTCCTTCTCATTTTTGAAATTTTTATTCAATTTTTGTATTTTTTATTTTCTTACTTTTTATATTTTTATTGTATTTTTTCTTTCTTATGGGTATTGATTTTTTCTTTTTCATCTTTTTGTATTTTCTTTATCTTTTTTATTTTACTTTAATATTCTTTTCTTATTTTATTTTTATTTTTTATTTCTTTCTTTATTTAAATTTTCATAAATTTTTAGAATGTTTTGGATTTTTTATTTTATCATTGTTGGTTATTTTCTATTGCATTTTTATAAATTTTCATTAACTTTTTTTTCATTTGTTATGTTTTTTTGCTTTTTCTTATATCTTTTTGTTCACACTTTCTTTTATTTCTTCTTCACAATTTTAAAATCTCAAAATTTTTTTTTGTGCACTTCCTTTCGTTGTTATTTACATTTCCTATTGACTTTTTATTTTATTTTTTATATCTTTTTTTCGACATTTGTCATTTTTTTTGTTTTTCTTTGTATATTCTAAACTAAAAGTTTTTTCTATTTTATATTTGAAATTTTTATTCATTTTCTCTTTTTATATTTTTTTTATTCTCTAATTTTTTGTTTTTGCTTATTTTTAATTGTTATTTTTTTAGTATTTTATTTTATTTTCTCTTATTTTATTTTTTCTTTTATTTTTTATTCATATTTTAAAAAATTTGTATAAACTTCAAAATTTTTTTATTTTTATTTTGTGAATCTTCTTTACTTTATTTTCTTATTTTTGCTATTTTTTATTCTATTTTATAATTTTTCAATAATTTTTTTCCTTTAAAATTTTCTTTCTTTTTGCCAATTTTTTTCATATGCTTTCATTGTTTATTTCTTTCAATTTTTTCATTTTTTAAAATTTTTTATATTCTTTTTTTATTTCAAATCTTTTGTGTTTTCATTTTTATTTTTTTCCTTGCTTTTCTTTTCTTTTTTTGAATATTTCTTTTTATTTCTTATTTATGTTTTTAAATTCTCATACTTTTTTTTTGGATTTTCTTCTTTGGTTTTCAATTTTATTTTGCATTACGTTTTCTCCTTTTTAGTTTTTTATCTTGGATTTTTTTTATATTGTTTTCTTATTATTTCTTATATGTTTTTCAATTTTTTTGTATTTTTTAAACTAATTTTTTTTCATTTTGTCATTCCTTTCCATTTTTCAAATTTTTATTCAATTTTTGTCTTTTTTATTTTTTATTTTTGATTCAATATTTTTTATTTTCTTACTTTTTATATTTTATTGTATTTTTGTTTGTTTTTTATTTTTTTTTCGCTTTAATTTTTTTCTTATTTTATTTATTTTTTCATAAATTTTTATAATGTTTTAGATTTTTTCTTTTTCTTTTTTTATTTTTGTTTAACTTTATTTCTTTTTCTTTACTTATTTTTTCATATGCTTTCATATTTTTTTTTGTTTGCACTTTTTTCTTTGTTTTAAAATTTTCTATAAAGTTTTCTTTTCTTTTTGTTTTATTTCATATTTTTGCTTCTTCATTTTTTATTTTTTTCTTGTTTTTTTGATTTTTTTCATAATTTTTATTTCTTGTTTCCATTTTTTGTTTGCACTTCCTTGTTTTGTTTTTATTTTTATTCTGTATTAACTTTTTCCCTTTGTTAATTCCTTTATCTTTGATTTTTTATTTTTATTTTTTTCTTATTACTTTTTTTTGCTTGTATTTTCTAAACTATTTTTTTTCTACTTTGTCATCCCTTTTCATTTTTTTTATATTTATTTCTTATTATTTTTTTGTATTTAATAAACTAATTTTTGTCATTTTTCTTCATTTTTAAATTTTTTTTTGTTTTTGCATTTTTTTTTAATTTTTGCTTTTGACTCGTTATTTTTTCATTTCCTTACTTTCTTATTTTTTCTATTTTGTGCTTTTGTTTATTTTTAATTTTTTTCCTTTTTTAGTACTT
Organism: Durio zibethinus; assembly: GCF_002303985.1. The sequence goes on along the minus strand of NW_019168459.1, from coordinate 83,457 downwards.
ATTTTATCTTTTTCCTTTTATTTTTTATTTTTGTTATTTTATAAAAATTTTATAATGTTATGGATATTAAAACGTTGTTGATGAGACTTTAACTTCATTAGAAATGGAAGGTGTTATGCGCATCTATACAAATTATATATCTAATTAACATCATCTTATATTTTATCTTCAAAATTGTTTTTATTTATCATGTAATTTATCTAATTAACAAAATTATCTTATGTAATATTTTATAATTTGAATTATTTTATTTATTATTTTGGATTGTATAATATTTGTCTTTTATTTAATACAATTTGTTAAGAGATAATAATTATCTTTGTAATTTTCTTTTGGAAATTTATTGCCTTATATATAATTTGATTATTTATTTATTACTTATTATTTTATTTATTATTTTGGATTGTATAATATTTATCTTTTATTTAATACAATTTGTTAAGTGATAATAATTATCTTTTATTTTCTTATTTTGTCTTTTTTTTGTGTCATAATGTCTAGATCCGGGGATCTATCACTAGACATTGACTTAAGGGAATCGTCACTAATCTTTTTTATCTAGGTGCGATTGGCCACCTGAAGAATCTGTTCTTTCGGGGAACACCTAAGTTTAAGGGTCCCTAAAAGAATAGGTTCGGGTCTACTAACCAGAACAGGGTTCGAGAGTTCGGTTACTTGTAAGAAAGGTTATAGCACCCTCACAACGCCCATCAAAAGATGGTACCAGCTTAAATTTGTGTTATCCAATGAGCCTTAAAATTTTACCAGGTAATTAATTGTTGCAAATTATTCTCAATTGATTCTAATACTTTTAGCAAAAAATTGAGAAAATTCCCTCACCTCAAGAGTATTTAAGAAAAATTACTATTTCACTTACAGAAGCTCCATCGTCGGATTATTTAACATTAAAAAATAAAATAAAAAGAAAAGAATGATTGCTTTTGTGCAGGGAAAATTGATACTTTTAACTTTTCCCCAAAATATTTTTGGAAAAACTTTAATTTCAAGGAAAATTGATACTTTCAACTTTTCCTCAAAAACCTTTTTTTGAAAATTTATTTCTAAGGAAAATTGATACTTTCAACTTTTCCCCAAAAATATTTTTTGGAAACTTTAATTTCGAGGAAAATTGATACTTTCAACTTTTCCTCAAAAAACCTTTTTTTGAAAATTTATTTTTAAGGAAAATTGATATTTTCAACTTTTTCCCAAAAATATTTTTTGGAAACTTTGATTTTCAAGGAAAATTGATACTTTAAACTTTTCCTCAAAAAAAAATTTTTTGAAAATTTATTTTTAAGGAGAATTGATATTTTCAACTTTTCCCCAAAAATATTTTTTGGAAACTTTGATTTTCAAGGAAAATTGATACTTTCAACTTTTCCCCAAGAAACCGTTTTTTGAAAATTTATTTTTAAAGAAAATTGATACTTTCAACTTTTCCTCAAAAACTATGTATTTTTTATTTTATTTAAAGAAAATAACAAAATAAAAGTGAAAATAAAAAAATAAAGAAAAGTAAAACAAAAATAAAAATAAAACAAAGATAAAAGAATATTAAATAAACTTAAAATAAAAAAACAAATAAATAAATTAATTAAAAAAAAAAACCTGGAGCGGCTCGGAGAAGGGCTCGGCTCGGCTCGACTCAAGGAAGAAAAACGGCTCAGAGAAGCGGCTCAAGATGTCGGCTCGGCTCGACTAACGGCTCGAGAGGTAGAACACGCGCGGGTCGAAAAACGGGTCGACGCTCGGGTCGGGTTGGATCTTGGCAAAATGCGCGGATCTTCTGGGTTATTTAACGCAAAAACAACATCGTTTTTGGAGGGTATATAAGACTGTTTCCTTCATTTTTTCGACAGAAACCTTTTTCCCTCTCTCTTTCTTCCTTCATTTTCTCTTCCTTCTCTCTAAAATGGCCGAAGAACTCTGGTTGAATATTCACTGGATTCTAGAATTTTTTGTCAGAATCTGGGTTTTTTGCCGGAAGTTTCTCAAAAAGTTGGTCAGTTTCTGGGAACTTCACCGGAAACTGGGCAGCTGGCCGAAAACTTCAAACTTGACCGAAATTGTCATAAAAAAATTTAACTTTCGTCGAAAAGTTCACCGGAATCTGAAAATTTTTCCAAAAATTTCCAGAAAAAAATTTCGCCAAAAATCTCAAAAAAATTTCTTCTAATTCCTAAAGCTGTTCTAAACGCACCAAAACCTTCCTAGCCTTTAAATCTTCTCTGTATCTCTTTTTCACTCAACCAGTATTCTTTTTCCTCTTATTTTCTGTGTGTTTCTGTTCTGTGTTCCAGTACCTATTTATAGGGATTGATCAGAAGAGTTTCTGATCAATCCCTATTCCTTTTTGGATGGAGATTCAATCTTTGAATCCAATCTGGATTCTAATTGAATCCCCATTCACAGTAGGATTCTTCAAAGCCTTCAATCTCAACCCCAAAAAAAAGAAAAAAAAAGAAATCAGATAAACGAAAAAAATCAGATAAACGAATATAAAAAAAATTAACAGATAATTAAAAAATAATAATAAGATAAATAAAAAATATTACAAGATGAATAAAAAAAATAATAATAGTAAATAAATTATAATATAATAATAAATATATAACTAGATAAATAAAATACATATATAAATATTAACAGAAAAAAATAAATAAATAAATAAAGATTTACATATATTAATACATAGTAATAATAAATAAATACATAAGATACAAAGGAAAAAAATATAAAATAAAAATAAAAATAATATAAAATACAAAATAAAAACCAAATTGGGCTTACCCATTTGGACCAGGCCCAATTGATCCAGGCCTGGACCAAATTGAGTGTCTACAGTTGCCCCTCTTTGCACATTTTCTGTGAAATAGAAATTACACAAAGACGTAAACACCCAATCAAGACTCAACTCGATATTTTTATTTTTTTATTTTTTTTTATTTTTTTAGTTTTTTTTGTTTTTAACCAAAGCTCCTCTAAGCAGAGGCTTAACGACTTTGAGAAACATAAATGGCTCCTCTAATCAGAGGCTCAACGATTTTGAAAAAATAAATTGCTCCTCTAAACAGAGGCACCATGACTTTGAAAAGTAAATTGCTCCTCTAAACAGAGGCACCATGACTTTGAGAAAGTAAATTGCTCCTCTAAACAGAGGCACCACGACTTTTGAAAAGTAAATTGCTCCTCTAAACAGAGTCACCATGACTTTGAAAAGTAAATTACTCCTTGACAATCATGTCCAAAGGAGTTGAAAGTTGTGTTTGAAGGAATTTCAAGAGATTATGCCCAAAGGTCTTATAAATCAAACCTGATACCAAAAGACATCCTATTTTAAGGATTAGGAACTTATCTGACAAGCTTTTTTTTTTCAATTTTAAAAATGTCTTCACATCTATCTTCTCTATGATCTTGGAACACCCCTGCTTCTTGAATTTATACACTATACTTTCTTGAAAGTAGTGTATGCTATGCAATACATATGAATTTCAATGCATGCTATGCAAATGTTGGCCAATTAATTCCTATTCAATGTATGGTACTCAAGTTTCTCAAGCTTTTTTTTTGGGCATCAAGCCTTTTGATTCTTCAAAGATCCAATTACACTGCTCTTCTAAGATCGAACTAGTGTAGCTCTCAATTATCTTTTCCACTCACATTCTTTTTGTAAGAAATCTCTTCTCAAATTCAATGTCTTAATCAGGAACTGAACGTCTCGATTCTGTCTTTATCACTCTTGACTTATTCAATATAATGTAAAAAATCTTTCATGTTGTTATTCATTCATCAATCATTATTTCAAACTCAAAAAGTAAGAATGTATTTGCACATTTCTTCCATGGTGGGGTATTAAGAAGAAAAGAATCTGAATGGTTGAGAAATAATCATCAGAAAAAGACACAAAGAATGAAATAGAATGTCTCTTATTAACAAAATGTTGGCTAATTTTGGCCAAGGGAGAATTACAAGGATGAGTATGGGGATAAAGCCCAAAATGAACAATCAGATAATCATGATAACACATCTCAAAGTTTTTTCTGAAAACCCAACCCTCTGATGTACTTAACAACTTGGAGCTCTTTTGAATTTGCTAGCTTTCATGTCAGCGAACTTTGAAATTCGATGTTGTATTCTCCTTATCTAAGCTGCCTTTTCAAGTTTTCAACTTAGACAAACCCCCTATGACTCAAATTGCCCTTTTAAGGTTTTCACCTTGAGTCCTCCTTTTCATTCACTTTTTTTTTCATTTTTTTCATTTTTTCATTTTTTCATTTTTTTTTCAAGCATAGTATTTCGTCACAGCATCAAAATTTATAGGATGGGGTAAATCATTTTCATCCATCTCAGTCAGTATCAGCGCTCCACCCAAAAAAATGCTTCTCACCACATACGGTCTTTCCCTATTCGAAGTCTATTTTTCTCTACTATCGTGCTGAATTGGAAGAATTTTTTTCAAGATCAACTCTTTTTTTTTAAAGCAACGGGGTCGAATCTTCTTATCATGAGCCCTCATCATTCTTCTTTGATATAGCTAACCATGGCACAGTGCAGTCAATCTCTTTTCTTCTATGAAATTTAACTGCTCATAACGTTCTCGAATCCATTAAGCTTCTTCCAACTCAACTTCTTTTAAAAATCTTAAAGAAGGGATCTCTACTTTCACTGATAGTACAGCTTCCATCCCATAAACCAAAAAAAATGAGGTTACCCCAGTAGAGGTGCGAACTGACGTTCGATATGCATGCAATGCAAATGGTAACTTTTTATGCCAATCTTTATAAGTCTCGATCATTTTCTCCAAAATCTTTTTTATGTTCTTATTGGCTGCCTCAACTGCTCCATTCATTTTTAGACGGTATGGTATCGAGTTATGATGCTTGATCTTGTATTGAACACATATTTCTTGCATCATCTTACTATTTAAGTTCTTGGCATTGTTTGAAATAATTCTCTCCGAAAGTTCATATCTACAGATGATCTTTCTTTTTATGAACTTACAAACCATAGAGCATGTCACACTTGTATATGATGCTGCCTCTACCCATTTTGTAAAGTAATCTATCATCACAAAAATGAATCTGTACCTGTTAGAAGCCTTTGGGGTGATTGGACCAATGACATTCATGCCCCACATTGAGAATGGCCATGGTGGTACCATAACATGTAAAGTAGATGACGAAGCATGGATCTTATCAGCATATATCTGGCATTTATGGGATTTATGAGCATAGTTAATGCAATCATTCTTCATTGTCAACCAGTAATATCCTGTTCTCATGATTTGTCTCATCATCATATGTCCACTGGTATGTGCCCCACATATTCCATCATGCACCTCTTTAATGATTTTTCTTGCTTCAGTCTTATTTACCCACCTCAATAATACTTGATCCCTACTTCTTTTGTATAGGATATCCTCATCCAAGAGAAAGCTCATAGTCAATCTTCGAATGACCCTTTTATCATTTTTTATTACTTGCACTGGGTACTGTTGATCCTTAATATACTGTAAGATGTCATAATACTAAGGCTTTCCATCTTTTTTTCCCTCTACATTAGAGCAATAAGCTGGTATATCTTTAACACCTAACTTGATGGGCTGAATATCTGTACTATCATTAATTCGAATCATTACAGTCAGAGTAGCCAATGTATCAACAATCAAATTCTTTTCTCGAGGTAAGTGGTCAAACTGGATATCTTTAAATTGTTTCATCAACTCTAGAATATACTTATGATATAAAATGAGTTTTGAATCTTTCATCTCTCATTCTCCTTTCAACTGATATATAACTAGAGCTGAGTCTCCAAATACTTTCAGTGCTTTCACTCTTCTATCTATAATAGCTTGTAAGCCCATGACACATGCCTCATATTCAGCGATGTTATTTGTGCAATTAAAATTTAACCTTGCTGTTACAGGGCAGTATTGTTCTTCTGGAGAAATCAGAATTCCCCCAATTCCATGCTTCAAGGCATTGGTGGCTCCATCAAAGTACATTTTCCAACATTTTTCTCCATACTCCCCTTCTTCCAGTTAGAAAATAATCATTAGATCTTCATCAAGGAATTTTAACTTCATTGGCTCATACTCTTTAGTAGCACGATCTGCAAGAAATTTTGCTATAGCGCCCCCTTTTATTACTTTTTGGCTTACGTATATAATATTATATTTCGAGAGCATTACTTGCCATCTAACGATTCTCCTAGACAAAGAAAGCTTTTCGAAGATATACTTAATGGGATCTAGTTTTGCTATGAGCCATGTAGTATGATAGAGCATATACTGTCTAAGTCTTTTGGCAGTCCATGCTAATGCGCAACATATTTTCTCCAATGAAGAATACTTGGATTCATATTCCATGAATTTTTTACTCAGATAGTAAATAGCTCTCTCCTTTTGGCTAACCTCGTCTCGCTGCCCCAGCACATATCCCATTGAATTTTCACATACAGTTAAGTATAAGATTAAAAGTTTCCCTGGAACAGGTGGCACCAATACTGGAAGGTTCGATAAATATTGCTTAATTTTATCAAACGCCTCTTGACATTCTTCATTCCATTTCCCAAGATTATTCTTACGGAGAAGCTTAAATATGGGATCACATTTGTAAGTAAGCTGAGAGATAAATCGAGAAATGTAGTTCAATCTCCCCAGAAAACCTCGAACTTCTTTTGGTGTGCTGAAAGGTGACAGATTTTGAATGGCTCATATCTTATCGGAATCGACTTCAATTTCTTTTTCACTGACCACAAAGCCTAGTAACTTCCCTGACTTTACCCCAAATGTGCACTTGGTTGGGTTTAATTTAAGATGAAATTTTCTTAATCTCTCAAATAACTTTTTGAGGTTAATGACATGATCTTCATCCTCACAAGACTTTGTAATCATATCATCTACATACACTTCGATCTCTTTGTGCATCATGTCATGGAAGAGTGTTACCATGGCCTTTTGATATGTTACCCCAGCATTCTTTAACCCAAAAGGCATGACTTTGTAACAAAAGGTTTCCCACATAGTTATAAAAGTAGTCTTTTTCATATCATCTGCAACCATTTTTATCTGATTATACCCTGAGAAACCATCCATAAAAGAGAAAATTGAATGCTTAGCCGTGTTATCTACTAGTGTGTCGATATGAGACAAAAGAAAGTTATCCTTTGGGCTAGCCTTATTTAAGTCCCGATAGCCTACACACATTCGTACTTTTTCATCTTTCTTAGGAACTGAGACTATATTGGCTACCCATTCTGGATACTTAGCCACTTGTAGAAAACCTGCATCAAATTGTTTCTTCACCTCTTTTTTAATTTTTAGTAGCATTTCGGACTTCATCCGTCTCAGTTTCTGCTGAATTGGCTTACATTCTGGCTTTAAGGGTAATCTTTGCTCTACTATCTCTGTGCTCAACCCTGGCATATCCTGGTAAGATCAAGCAAATATATCTACAAATTCTCAAAGTAGGTCTGTCAATCGTTACCTATCTCTAGATAAAAGTGAAGTACCCATTCTGACCTTTTTCTTATTCTCTTTATCTCTCAGATTCACTAAGTCCACTACCTCCTGATGAGGCTCAATTGGCTTATTTTCTTGTTCAATCATCCTCATTAGGTCTGGCGACATAACATATTCTTCAAAATTTTCCTCATCGTCAAGTTCATTAGTGTTAATCGAATTCTCAAAGCTAACCTCTTGATTATTATCATGATTATCTTTATGTTCATTTAAAGACCTGAAATTGAATGAAATGGGATATATTGGAAAGATAAAAGTAATGAAGACACAAAAAAAATGAATGAAAATGCATCCTTCTTATTTTTTATTAAAAATAATAAAAGACAAATGGCCCAAACAAAAAAGATCACCCCAATGCCTTAGGCAATAGCTATTGAGATGTTACAATTACATTGTATCAAAATCAAAAGTCAAAGGCATCTCGATGGCACTCCAATTATTCAGTTCATAATATGATGGACAAAGATAAACCCACTCATCTTGATTAAGCCCCACTTCATCTTCAACAGCATTAATGGCTAACTGGGCAAAAGTATCTTTCATACTTTTTCTTGTATCTAGGTACATGAATCTTTCAAGTCTAAAAGTTTCATATAGGTGTGAGATAACCATTAGTCTCGCTGTCTTTCTTGATGGCCTTCTTTTGACCTCTCATTCTGTTACCTCATAGCCTAGACCTACCCTGTCGCTATTGTCTATTATTGTCAGAGGTTCTTTTATTCCTTATAAGTTTTTGCCCAGCCTTAGTCCTGGATACCAGCCCTTGTTGATGGCTTGGCTCACCATTATCCTTGAAAAAGACTGATTTTAAAATCTTTCACCTATAAAATTGACCAATTCAAAGCATCGATAGGAGCATTCCAATGCTTCTTTGGTAGCCTCTACATATGGAGTGTTCAATGGTTGAGTCACTAGCATATCTTTCTCCCCAACTACCATTACTAATTGACCTTCTACATTGAACTTGATCTTCTGGTGCAAAGTAGAGGGCACAGTTCCTACCATGTGAATCCATGGTCTTTCTAACAAACAGCTGTAGGATGAAAAGATATCCATCACTTGAAACTTTACCTTGAAAGTGCATGGTCTAATTTGTAAAGACATCTTAATATCCTCCAGGACTTCTCTTCTGGTCCCATTAAAGGCTCTCACAATCATCTGACTGTCCTTCATATGAGAGTAATCAATGGGTAATCTTGTCAAAGTTGACATAGACATGATATTGATGGCAGAGCCATTATCGATAAGGACCTTGGCTATGATATGGCTCTTGCACTTGACTGTGATATACAGAGCCTTAGCATTTCCTTTTTCCTCCAAAAGAATCTCATCATCGTTAAATGAAATATGATTTGGCATGACTAGATTTTCAGTCAGGTGGTTCACATATTCAACAGATACGTTATGTGTCACGTATGCCTGATTCAACACTTTCAACAGGGCATTTCGGTGTGGCTCTGAGTTCAACAGTAGTGATAATAATGAAATTTGAACTGGTATTTTATTCAACTGTTCCACAACTGAATACTCATTATGTTTTGCCAGCTTCAGAAATTCATAAACCTCTCTTTCTGATACTGGTTTCGGATGATCTTTTTCAGGTTTTATCTCAGGATTATTTTGTCCTTCTCTTTTTTTACCTTTCTTTTTTTTAGCCTTCTCTAACATTTCTAGAGTGTAACACCTCTCACTTCGAGTAATGCCTTCTACGCCAGTTATATTGGAAGCGTCGACTTTGGAGATATTTTCTTCTTGCCCCTGAACTACAGTGTCACAACCATATCTCTAGGGTATAGCTTTATCATCCTTGTACGAAAAAAAAGTCAGAACCTTAAAAGTTATCAGCCTGGGGAGGAGTTTGTCTATGATTGACTTCGGTTTGTTCCCACACTAAATTGTCATTGGTTTTGGAAATAACTTTACAGGCCTATCAGTCATGTACACCTCAACATTCTTTAAATCTTCTCTTTCTTCATAGACCTTCATCTGATGTGAATCTAAGAGTTTTTGCACCTCTTGGTGAAACTGTTCACAAGTCTCAATGGAATGGCCTATTACCCTATTATGATACTTACAACTAGTACTAGCTATATATGCTCCATGATAGCTATATGGACTTACTAGTTGGATCATGTCAGCTCTCTGTAAAATATCAAACAGTTGACTAAGAGGTGTTTTAATATCTGTCACTTTTTTCTTCACATGGCGCTCCTATTCTTCACTTATAGCATTTACGTTATGATTCGATAAAGGATTGCCACTAACATTCGGTGCAGTCACCCTTCCCATATCAAAGCAAATCATCCCATCCTTAATCAACCATTGCACCTTATGTTTCAGGGTGGTGCAATTTTCAGTGGAATGATCGACAATCCTATAATGGTAGTCACAGTGGGCTGTGGGATCGTACCACTTGGGGTAAGGTGGCTTGAGGGGTTCCAATTTACTTGGAGCAATCAAATGACTGTTGTAAAACTCCTTATATAATTTCGTATAAGTCATTGGAATTGGGTCAAACACATGTTTCTCACGGGTATTTCATTGCTCTCACGAACCACCAATGGGGTTAGTTGGGTGATTTTGAGGTCTTGGGGTAGGTTGAGTGTTAGGACTATACATGGTATTTTGAGGCCTATAAGGGGTTTGATATATTTAAAGGTATGGTGATTGTGCAAATGGTTGGTATGGGTGAAGGGAAGTGTTATTTACAGTAGGGTAATATGCCAGATATTCTGGTAGTGAGTAGGGTTGATAGCCTCCAAATTGCTGTCTATCAAAGCTCACAGCCTGAGCTTCAATTTTTTTCTTCTTCGAGACTCTCTTGCTAAATGCTTCATTTCCCTCTAGCTTGCCATTCTTGATGGCACTCTCAATAATTTCTCTCAAAATTACCATATTAGTAAAGTTTTTCATTGCATTCCCTATCATCTTTTCATAATAGGGAGGTTTTAAAGTGCTAACAAACAGCACTGTAGTCTTATTTTTAGTCAGAAGAGGTTGTACTTGGGAAGTAATATCCCTCCACCTTTGAGCATACTCTTTAAAAGACTTGTTTGCCTTTTTCTCCAGATTCTGTAAAGACAAACGATCAGGGGCCAAATCGATAATATGTCGATATTGACGGATGAAGTCATGTGCCATATCACTCCAAGAACGAATGCGGGTTCTGTCCAGCTGAACATACCACCTGACAGCAGAGCCTGTAAGGCTATCCTGAAAGACATGTATTAAGAGTTTTTCATCATAAGCATGAGCTGTCATCTTCCGGTAATACATGGTGATGTGAGTTCTGGGGCACTTCGTACCGTCAGATTTTTTAAATTTTGGTACTTTGAACTTATGAGGAATGACCACATCAGGGATTAGGCAGAGCCCAGCAGCATCAACTGACCCATAAAAACCAAATCCTTCCATAACCCGTAGCCTTTGCTCTAGCATACTAATCTTGAAGCTCTCCTGAGTTTCCACTCTTATATTTTTTATCTCTTTCTCTTTCAAATCATCTAGATCAGGAATTGGTTCTGCTGCCTTTTCAGTAAAGACAGGATTTACATAGCTATTATAATACCCTAGGTTAGAAGCTGATGGTATTCTAGGATATGTTGGATATGTAAAGTGTTACGGTGGGACCTCTTGAGCAGATTGGGCTTGAGGTGGGCAAAACCTAGAGGATATAAAGGGTCAGTCACTTCTTGCAATGGGGGAACTTGTTGGCTTGTATTTTCTTCAACTCTTTTTTTTTATTCAGGTTATTAAGAGCATCCAGAATCTTGCACAACTCACTTTCAATCTTCTCTTGTGCCTTTTCTATCCTTTCAAATCTATGAGAATTTTTCTGCTCTATTTACCTTGCTCTGGATCTTATGTTATATCGATGGGTAGGGTTCTCGTTAGATGGAGCTATCCTTGAACCTTGAGTACCATATCTTAGAATTAGTAAATTTACATGTCTATCACATGGTTACTTTGTTAAGTGTAATGAATGAGAATGAAATGAATGAAAAATGCATGTATGCAAAGAACATTTACCTTAAAAACGGTATTCAACTAAAAGATTTCATTTATTTCAAAAAACTTTTATCTACATTGAGTTTATCATCCTAAAATTATAGCCATAAAATTGTTTGATCTGTTCATACTGGGCCTTGGCTTCTTCAATGAAGTACTTCGTTAGGTGTCCCACAAGGTGCTAATACAGATGAAGAACAAACTAGTCGTTCAGTGGAGTCCATGAAAAAATTTGTTGAAGACCATTTTTCAAGCAAATGTTCTTTATGCAGCTTTATGATATGCGTATGAACCAATGCAAAAGAATAAGAAAAAGGTTAGTATACCCAAAAAAATAATAAATAACTAAGTAAATTTAAACATCACACAGAGTAAAAAGGATGAATCCTATGCTTTTGGTCAATTTTAAAAGGGAAGAGTGATGGCTCTATCTATAGGTTAGGCGCTCTTAAAGTTCACTATATGTGGTTTTAAGGTCAAAGTCTAAAGGTCCTCAAATTGCTTCTTACATCCTTGTCCATCACAGACTAGTAAGGCACCCTAATATTCACCCATTACAAGCTACAAGCGAAAAAGGTTCAATTTGAGTGGGAGTATTTCGCTAGCCACTGCGGAGGTATTAGACCTCACGAATGCAATAGGTACTTTACTCCCTCCTAGAGGGACGGAGCTCGAGTGTAGAGCTCATGTTATGCATATGCATATGAATGACATAATTAACAAGGTAAGTAAACATGAATGAATAATAACACATACATACAAAAAGATTCAATTTTATTAGGCTTTTGGACAACACAAATTATTTACTGGCCTGACTCTCAGATTCCCTAGTGGAGTCGCCAAGCTGTCATAACGTCTAGATCCGGGGATCTATCGCTAGACATTGACTTAAAGGAGTCGCCACCAATCTTTTTTATCTAGGTGTGATTGGCCACATGAGGAATCTATCCTTTCAGGCAACACCTAAGTTTAAGGGTCCCTAATAGAATAGGTTCAGGTCTACTAACCAAAACAAGGTTCGGGAGTTCGGTTACGTGTGAAGAAGGTTATAGCACCCTCACAACGCCAATCAAAAGATGGTACCAACTTAAATTTGTGTTATCCAATGAGCCTTAAAATTTTATCAGGTAATTAATTATTGGAAATTATTCTCAATTGACTCTAATACTTTTAGTAGAAAATTGAGAAAATTCCCTCACCTCAAAAGTATGCAAGAAAAACTACTGTTTCACTTGCAGAGGCTCCATCGTCGGATTATTTAACATTAAAAAATAAAAAGAAAAGAAAAGAATGATTGCTTTTGTGCAAGAAAAATTGATACTTTCAACTTTTCCCCAAAATATTTTTGGAAAAACTTTAATTTCTAGGAAAATTAATACTTTTAACTTTTCCTCAAAAACCTTTTCTTGAAAATTTATTTCTAAAGAAAATTGATACTTTCAACTTTTCCCCAAAAATATTTTTTGGAAACTTTGATTTTCGAGAAAAATTGATACTTTCAACTTTTCCTCAAAAAAACCTTTTTTGAAAAATTTATTTTTAAGGAAAATTGATACTTTTAACTTTTCCCCAAAAATATTTTTTGGAAACTTTGATTTTCGAGGAAAATTGATAATTGATACTTTTAACTTTTCCCCAAAAATATTTTTTGGAAACTTTGATTTTCGAGGAAAATTGATACTTTCAACTTTTCCTCAAAAAACCTTTTTTTGAAAATTTATTTTTAAGGAAAATTGATATTTTCAACTTTTCCCTAAAAATATTTTTTGGAAACTTTGATTTTCAAGAAAAATTGATACTTTCAACTTTTCCTCAAAAAAAAATTTTTTTGAACATTTATTTTTGAGGAGAATTGATATTTTCAACTTTTTCCTAAAAATATTTTTTGAAAACTTTGATTTTCAAGGAAAATTGATACTTTCAACTTTTCCCCAAGAAACGTTTTTTTGAAAATTTATTTTTAAGAAAAATTGATACTTTCAACTTTTCCTCAAAAACTATATATTTTTTTTATTTTATTTAAAGAAAATAACAAAATAAAAGTGAAAATAAAAAAAATAAAGAAAAGTAAAACAAAAATAAAAATAAAACAAAGATAAAAGAATATTAAATAAACCTAAAATAAAAAAAAACAAATAAATAAATTTAAAAAAAAACCTGGAGCGGCTCGGAGAAGGGCTCGGCTTGGCTCGGCTCAAGGAAGAAAAATGGCTCGAAAAAGTGGCTCAGAGAAGCGGCTGGAGACGTCGGCTCGACTCTGTTAATAGCTCGGGGAGGTAAAACACGCATGGGTCGAAAAGTGGGTCGACACTCGGGTCGGGTCGGATCTTGGTAAAACGCGCGGATCCTCTGGGTTATTTAATGCAAAAACGACATCGTTTTGGGAGGGTATATAAGGTTGTTTCCTTTGTTTTTTCGTCAAAAACCTTCTTCCCTCTCTCTCTCTTCCTTCTCTCTAAAACGACCGAAGAACTCCGGTTGAATATTCATCGGATTCTAGAATTTTTTACCAAAATTTGGGTTTTTCGTCGGAAGTTCATCGAAAAGTTAGTCGATTTCTGGAAACATCATCGAAAATTGGGCAGCTGGCCGAAAACTTCAAACTTGGCCGGAATTGTCGTCAAAAAATTCAACTTTTATCGAAAAGTTCACCGGAATCTGAAAATTTTTCCAGAAATTTTCAAAAAAAAATTTTGCCAAAAATTTCCAAAAAATTTCTTCTAATTCCTAGAGCTGTTCTAAACGCACGAAAACCTTCCTAGCCTTTAAATCTTCTCTGTATCTCTTTTTCACTCAACCAGTATTCTTTTTCCTCTTGTTTTCTGTGTGTTTCTGTTCTGTGTTCCAGTACCTATTTATAGGGATTGATAATAAGAGTTTCTGATCAATCCCTATTCCTTTTTGGATGGGGATTCAATCTTTGAATCCAATCTGGATTCTAATTGAATCCCCATTCACGGTAGGATTCTTCAAAGCCTTCAATCTCAACCCAAAAAAAAAGAAAAAAAAATCAGATAAACGAAAAAAAATCAAATAAACGAATATAAAAAAAATAACAGATAATTAAAAAATAATAATAAGATAAATAAAAAATATTACAAGATGAATAAAAAAATAATAATAGTAAATAAATTATAATATAATAATAAATATATAACTAGATAAATAAAATACATATATAAATATTAACAAAAAAAAATAAAGATTTACATATATTAATACATAGTAATAATAAATAAATAATAAATAAATACATAAGATACAAAGGGAAAAATATAAAATAAAAATAAAAATAATATAAAATACAAAATAAAAATCAAATTGGGCTTATCCATTTGGACCAGGCCCAATTGATCTGGGCTTGGACCAAATTGGGTGTCTACATTTGCTATTTTTTTGTTCTATTTTATAATTTTTCAAAAACTTTTTTCCATCAAAATTTTCTTTCTTTTTGCTTTTTTTTTTTTTTCACATGTTTTCATTTTTATTTGTTTTCATTATTTCATTGTTTTAATATTTTTTACTTTCTTTTTTTCTTTTTTATTTCAAATCTTTTGTCTTTTCATTTTTATTCTATTATTGCTTTTCTTATTTTTTTCGCAAAATTTTTTTTCTTATTTTCGTTTTTAAATTCTCATACTTTTTTTTTTCAATTTCTCCTTTGGTTTTCATTTTTTTTTTTGCAATAACTTCTCTTTTTAATTTTTTGTCTAACTTTTTATATTGTTTTTTTGTTATTTCATATATGTTTTTCAATTTTTTTTTTATTTTTTAAACTATTTTTTTTTCATTTTGCCATTCCTTTTCATTTTTGAAATTTTTATTCAATTTTTGTATTTTTTATTTTCTTACTTTTTATATTTTTATTGTATTTTTTTCTTTCTTATGGGTATTGATTTTTTTTCATCTTTTTGTATTTTGCTTATCTTTTTTGTTTTACTTTAATATTTTTTTCTTATTTTATTTTTATTTTTTATTTCTTTCTTTATTTAAATTTTCATAAATTTTTAGAATGTTTTGGATTTTTTATTTTATCATTGTTGGTTATTTTCTATTACATTTTTATAAATTTTCATTAACTTTTTTTCATTTGTTATGTTTTTTTGCTTTTTCTTATATCTTTTTGTTCACACTTTTTTTTATTTCTTCTTCACAATTTTAAAATCTTAGACTTTTTTTTTTTGCACTTCCTTTCGTTGTTATTTATATTTCCTATTGACTTTTATTTTATTTTTTATATCTTTTTTTTCGATATTTGTCATTTTTTTTGTTTTCTTTGTATATTCTAAACTAAAAGTTTTTTTTATTTTATATTTGAAATTTTTATTCATTTTGTCTTTTTATATTTTTTTTATTCTCTAATTTTTTATTTTCTTACTTTTTTATTTTTTGTTTTTGCTTATTTTTAATTGTTATTTTTTAGTATTTTATTTTATTTTCTCTTATTTTTTTTTCTTTTATTTTTTATTCATATTTTAAAAAATTTGTATAAACTTCAAAATTTTTTTATTTTTAATTTGTGAATCTTTTTTATTTTATTTTCTTATTTTTTGTCTTCTTATTTTTTGCTATTTTTTATTCTATTTTATAATTTTTCAATAACTTTTTTCCTTTAAAATTTTCTTTCTTTTTGCTAATTTTTTTCATATGCTTTCATTTTTCATTTCTTTCAATTTTTCATTTTTTAAAATTTTTATATTCTTTTTTTATTTGAAATCTTTTGTCTTTTCATTTTTATTTTTTTCCTTCCTTTTCTTTTCTATTTTTGCAAATTTCTTTTTATTTCTTATTTGTGTTTTTAAATTCTCATACTTTTTTCTTTTTGCATTTTCTTCGTTGGTTTTCATTTTTATTTTGCATTACGTTTTCTCCTTTTTAGATTTTTGTCTTGGATTTTTTTATATTGTTTTCTTATTATTTCTTATATGTTTTTCAATTTTTTTGTACTTTTTAAACTATTTTTTTTCATTTTGTCATTCCTTTTCATTTTTCAAATTTTTATTCAATTTTTTTCTTTTTTATTTTTTATTTTTGATTCAATATTTTTATTTTCTTACTTTTTATTTTTTTTATTGTATTTTTGTTTGTTTTTTATTTTTTCTTTTGCTTTAATTTTTTCTTATTTTATTTATTTTTTCATAAATTTTTTTAATGTTTTAGATTTTTTCTTTTTCTTTTTTTCTTATTTTTCATTAACTTTATTTCTTTTTAATTTATTTCTTTTTCTTTACTTATTTTTTCATGTGCTTTCAAATTTTTTTTGTTTGCACTTTTTTCTTTGTTTTAAACTTTTCTATAAACTTTTCTTTTCTTTTTGTTTTATTTCATATTTTTGCTTCTTCATTTTTTTATTTTTTTCTTGTTTTTCTGATTTTTTTCATAATTTTTTTTTATTTCTTGTTTCCATTTTTTGTTTGCATTTCCTTGTTTTGTTTTTATTTTTATTCTGTATTAACTTTTTCCTTTTGTTAATTCCTTTATCTTTGATTTTTTTATTTTTTTCTTATTACTTTTTTTTGCTTGTATTTTCTAATCTATTTTTTTCTACTTTGTCATCCCTTTTCATTTTTTATATCTTTATTTCTTATTATTTGTTTGTATTTTATAAACTAAATTTTTTTCTATTTTGTCATTTTTTCTTCATTTTTGAATTTTTTCCAGAATTTGAGGGGAAAAGCTGGGATTCAGCCTTTTATAGGGCATTAAAACGACACTATTTTGGCGTTTAAGGAGACCCAGGATCCATGCATTTTTCATTTGAGCAACCCAACCTAAAGCACTGACCCATTTTTGACTCCAACCGAGCCGAGTCATCAGCCGTGCCTCGAGCCTACCATTCTAGCCTTTTCTTGTGTTTGCAGCTGAGCCACTCTGAGTCATTCCAGCTGAGACGTTTTGTTTTTTTTGGTATTTCTTAAAAATTTTCATTTAATACTCAAAGATTCACATTTGAAGATTTCTTAAAGATTCTCATTTAAGACTCAAATATTCTCATTTGAGGATTTCTTAAAGATTTTTATTAAAGCCTCAAAGATTCTCATTTGAGGTTTCACAATTTTATCTTAAAAGACTTTATCCAAAGATTCACGATTTTTTTCCAGATGACTTTTCAAAGTCAAAATTTTATATGTAATAAATGTCATGACCAATGATGCAAATGCTTTCATAATGGTACGAATGCAACAAGCTAGATTCTCACAATACTAAAAATGTCAATTTCTCAACCATGAGTCAAATGTTTGCTGCATAATAAAAATGCATGGCCAAACCAAAGTTTTAAACATTCTCCAGACAACAATGAAATGCAATGCATGTAATGCGGATGTCACTGTCGTAAAATTCTAATGTGGTAACATGGTTATCAAGTCCCCATCATTTCACATTTTCCCATTTTAGTTTCTCAGCACTTTAGAACAAGTTTCATCAACTGATCCTCATCATTTTCATCACTTGATCATCATTCATAGGCTTCTCAACATTAGCAAGTTCAGAACAAGTTTCGTCTTCTATCATTTGGTCACCACTCATAGGCTTCTAAGTACTAGCCATTTCAGAACAAATTTCATCTTTCATCATTTGGTTATAACTCATAGGCTTTTTAGCACCAGTGTTTCAAAACAAATTCTGTCTTCTATCACTTGGTCACCACTCATAAGCTTCTCAGCACTAGCCATTCCAGAATAAATTCTATCTTCTATCACTTGGTCACCACTCATAGGCTTCTCAACACTAGCTATTCTAATACAAATTTCATCCATTGCCCCATATCATTTAATCATAACTCACAGGTTTCTCAGCATTATCAATCTCAGAATAAATTCTGTCAATTGATCCACATTAGGTTTATTACTTGATCATAACTCATAAGTTAAGTCAACCAATCCATCACTATATTCATTTCTTGATCACATTATCCTTTCAAATTTTTGCCCTCTCTTCATTTTGTTGGCCAAGCTATCACCATATTCATAATTTGGTCATACCATGCATCCTTTCAAATTAACTTGTTAGGTTTCCACACTCTCTTAATTTTTTCCGTTTCATTTTGGATTTCTTTTCAAAGGAATGCAAGACTCTTTTATGCACATTGTCATTCATTCATTATCATTTCAAATTATGACAATTATAATGCAATCAGACATTTTCTCAATTTATTTTTAGGGATCTAAGAATAAAAGAGCACAAGGTGAATTGGGAGAAAGGCAATCAATGAAGAATGAGTTTGGTACAAAAACAAATAAGGAAAGAAACAACTTGGATGAATGGTAGATCTAAACAATGAATATTCAGACAATTCTAAACATTAATCCAGGATTATTTTTCAAAAACTCATTCCATTGACTGTCAAAATTATTTTGAGCTTATCAAACTTTGTTTTAGCTTTGAGAGATCTTCAGATGTCTTTGATCTTCTATGAATTTGAGCTGTCCAACTTTCAAATTCAAAGGTTTTTCTACTCAAATCGCCCTTTCGGATTTTCAATTTAAGTCTTCCTTTTCTCTCATTTTACATTTTCCCATTCTTTCATTTTTTTTCTTTTTTCCTTTTCCTTTTTCTTTTTTTTTTCTTTTTTTCTTTTTCTTTTTCTCTTCTCATTTTTCATCCATTAGTGATATCTCCCTTTGTCATAAAACAAATGTTTTTGTTCATATAAGTTTACTTGGAATAAAATAATACTAATATATTGATATTTCAAAAATTAATATGAGATTTTAAAAAATAAATATGTTTATCAAACTAGTTAAATAGTTATGACTACTTGAGCAATTATTTATTTCAAATCGTTACGACTTTTTAATAATTATTAAAATATTAATAATTTTTAATAAATTTTTAATAAATAATTTATATAAACAAAAATAATTAATATAACTATAACAATATATATGTTAATTATAATTATAAATTAAAAGATTATATTTAATTATATCTATTATATTTATCAAATATAAAATAATTAATTGATTTTATAATTTGGTAAAATCAAATAGTCATAATTATTTGAACTAGTTATATAATTTAACTATTTTATTAATTACTAATAATATAAGTTATTTGTATTTATTAGATACAAATTATTCTAAAAATAGATTCAAAAATAATATATATATATACAAAATCCTCACTCGCGACAAATTATAAAATTATAAAACTTATTATAATTAATTATAGTAAATAAAATTAGTTATTTAAAATATTAATTATTAATTTATAATTGTTATAAGCAAGAGTAATTCATATAATTTTTTAATATTTGTTAAATTATACAATGTAATTGTATAATAATATACTTGTTATACAATATAATAATTTTAATTTTAATTTCAATTAAAATTAATATTGTTAATTAATAATTAGTAGATAATAATTTTATTTCAAATGTTAATAAATTAGCATTTATTAATATAATATGTGAAATATTATTAGATATAAATTATAATTAAAATTTTAAAATAAGCTAATTACATTGTAGTCATTATTTAAAAAATGACTATTTTTAATACTATTTTTAAACATTGAAAAATTATAATGATCCAAACCAATTATAATTATTAATGATTTTAATAATTTATTTAAAATTATTAACTTGATACTTTTAATAAATATTATTTATTGAAAAAGTTATTAAAAATCGTTCATAGAGTCTTAACATTATGTTATTAAACAAATCTATAAGTTATTAATAATATTATTAAAAAAATTTATTTTATGACAAAACAAAAGGTCATAACGATTTGAAATAGATAATTGTTCATACAGTCTTAACTATTTGAACTAGTTTGGAAACAAATTTATTTTCTAAATCTCTTAGTTATTCATTTTTGGAATATTATTAGATTAGTATTATCACTAAAAATACTAATCTATTTTCAATTAATTAGTAATTGAATGATTCAGTAACAGAATTATTTACAAAATGACTATTTTTAATACTAATTTAAAATAACTTATATATATAACTTAGTGACATAATTATTTTGATTATTAAATTAATTATTAGTATCAATTATTAATTAATAAATAACAATTAATTACATTAATTAATTTAGTTATTTTTAATATTATTATCCAGCAACAAAATAATAATTTTTATTATATATTTTTTATTATGATATATAGTTATTAATTATTAAATAAATTAATAATTAATAAATAGATAAAATCATTTTATTAATTTAATATTAAAATTAAAATTATTTAATTTAATTATATTATATAAATTTAATGATAAACAAATTAAATTAGATAAATTCATAAGTATAAATATAGTATAAATAGATAATTGTTTAAATACATAATATTATAATATAAATAATTATATAAATTATAATTAATTTAAAAATTGTTTTAATTATAATTTACAATTATAATATTAATTTTATAATATTAATTACAATATATTACAATATTTATAATTTAATTTAAATAATTTTAAAAAATAATATTTTAATATAAATATAATATATAATAATCTAAATTATATTTAATATTATTATATTAAAAGTTATTCATTTGTAATTAAATAAATTATAATTAAAATAAAATAATCAATTATTATATATATTTAAATAATATTATTATTTAATAATAATTTAGTTTAATTATTATCAATAATTATTAAGTTATAAAAATATATTTATTATTAATATTTGAATTAATAAATTAGTATTATTTTATTTTGAATAAACTTGTATCATAAAAAATAATTGTTTTATGACAAAACAAAAGGTCATAATGATTTGAAATCAATAATCATTCAAATGGCCATAATTTTAATAAGTAATATTAATTATTAACTATTTAATTAATATATTTAAAGTAGAAATCAAATAACAAAACTATATTAAATTATTTATTTATTTAAATTATAATTAAAATGTATATACTTATTATATAATAATATTAATTATTACAAATATTTTTATTTGTAATGAATAAATATATTTATTAATATTTTATTAATTTAAATTTATTAATTAATTATATACAATTTAGATATTTATATACAAAATATAAAATAACAAAAATTATGAAATAAAATTTTATTTATAAATAATAAAATAATATCAATATTATTTAGTGTTAAAAAATTAGAAATAGATATAATAAATGCTTATAAGTAATTATAAGCATATAATATTATTATATTAGTAATTATATAATTATTATTAATAATGTTTCATTAATATACTATAAAATTAATTATCGGTAATAATAATATATCAATATTATAGTAATTATAATAATATATAATAATAATATTTAATAATATTAAGTTAATTTAATTAATAATATTTAATCTTCATTTATAATATAGTATAATAATATTTAATTTATTTATTAAATTAATTATAATAATATGTAAATTAAATAAAAATAATAATTTTCAAAATATTATTAACTATTTTAAATAATATTTACTATTTTAAATAATAATTTTCAAAATATTATTAACTATTTTAAATAATTAATATTATAAATTAAAATAATTTAAAATTGATAATAAATAAAATTGCTTATAAGCATTTATTATATCTATTTCTAATTTTTTAACACTAAATAATATTGATATTATTTTATTATTTGTAAATACAAATTTATGTCATTATTATTGTTATTTTATATTTTGTATATAAATATCTGAATTGCATATAATTCATTAATTAATTTAAAATTAATAAATATATTTATTCATTACAAATAAAATATTTGTAATAATTAATATTATTATATAATAAGTATATACATTTTAATTATAATTTAAATAAATAAATAATATGAAATAATATTAATAATTTATTTTATAATTAATACAATTAATTTAACTACTAATAATTTATTTAATATAATAATTATAATATACTATTTAAATTTATATAATATAATTATATGAATATATTAATAATTATTAACTTAATTAATCTATAATAATTTATAGAACTTATTAAGATATATAAATTAATTAATAATATATAAATTTTTAAGTATATTAATAAAGTTTTAATATATATACATCACCTAATATTTAAATAATAATATTATTATAATATTATATTATCTTAGAACAAAAGATTATTCAATTATTCAATTAATTAATAAAATTAATTTAGAATTATAATTATGTATATTAATAAATATTTAATATTTATAAATATTTAAATAATATACTTAATAATATTTAATATTATATATATAATTAAATAAACATAATTATTTAAATTTATTCAATAAATAGATTCATTTTTTAAATCTCTTTATTATTAATTTTTGGATTATTAATAAATTATTACTATTTTATTTTGAATTAGCTTATATGAACTGAAATAATTCTTTTATGACAAAATAAAAGGTTATAACAATTTGAAATAAATA
The DNA here is from genome assembly GCF_002303985.1 of Durio zibethinus. The sequence continues at coordinate 60,551 of NW_019168459.1, read as the reverse complement.
ATTATTCAAATAGTCATGATTATTTGATCTAGTTTGGTAAGTATATTTATTTTTAAAATTTTTTACTTATTAATTGTCGAAATATTAATAAATTAATATTATTTTAATTTGAATAAGCTTGTATGAACATAAACTATTGTTTTATAATAGAACAAAATTTAATAAATTAATATAACCTATACCTTTTAATTGTTAATATTATTATTATATTATTATAATAATTAATACCATTTATTCAAATTTAATAAATTTAGAATAATATTAATAAATATTTAATTTTTTATTAAATTATAATCTTTAATAAAAAATATAATAGTTTTTATCAATTATAGTGTATCTTAACAATAAGCTTATTATAAATTTCTAATAAATATATGTACAATTTATATTAATTATTAATATTAAACATGACCTTAACTAGATCCTGCTCTGATACCAACTATTATGGGCCTGGGATTTATGCCAATACTTCGTGGAGCATTAGGTTTGAATATTAAATAATTTAATAGATTATAATGATATTATTTTAATTTATTATTTTCAAAATATTATTTTTTATGCTTTTAACTATTAATCATTAAATCATTAAATTAGTTATGAAAAGTAAATTTTACGTATATAATTATTTTATTATAATTAAGTTAATAATTGCTTGTTATTAATAGAAAAATATTAACGTTATTTTATTAAAAATAAATTGTTAATATTGCAAACATTAATAAGTAAGAGATTTAATAATTGAAATTATAAACTATCACAAGAGGGTAGATTTGATTAATTTTATAATAAACTTGTATTATTTTACTAAAAAAAAGCTTCTATGAACAGAAAAAATTAATTTACAACAAAGCAAAAGGTTATAGCGATTTCAAATAAATAAATGTTCAAATAGTCATAATTATTTAAACTTGATCGATAAAAATATTCATTTTTTAATATTTGTTAATTTATTTTAATTAATAACTATATTAATAATAGTAATCTACTAAATAGTCATAACTAATTTTGGATAACAAATTACTAATATTATAAAAATATTATAATTATTATATTATAATAATATTAATTATTAGTAATATTATAAATATTCATATAATAAATTAAATAATGACAACATTAATTAGTAGTTTAATAATAATATAATAATACTAATTACAATTGATTATTAAACTATCAATAATAAATAATCATAATAATAATAATTAATCAATAAATAGTTAAATGTTATTATTAAAATCAATAATAATTAAATAATTAATAAAAAAATAAAATTAATATTATACTTTAATTATAAAACTTGTATAATGAACATTTAAATGACAAACAATATTAAATAATTATTATAATATATGCTCTAGACAATTTTTAATTTGATAATTATATAAAATTGTTAATATTAATATAACATTTAACTATTTAAATCCCGATTTATATAATAATTAGAACTCTATTTTATTATATAAGCAATTATTTGTATATTAGTAATAATCGATATTAACAAGCAATTTTATAATATATCAATTTATATATTAAGAATTTAGATAGTTATTCTATTTTAAAAATTATTATTATTATTATTTGAAATAAAATAATATTACCTTTTTAAATTTTTTTGATAAACAAATTTATTTTTTTAAACTTTTGCTTATTAATTTTGGAAATATTAAGAAATTAGTATTATTTTATTCTAGATAAGTTTTTATAAATTGAAACAATTATTTTATGTCAAAATAAAAGGTCATAACAATTTTAAATAAATAATTATTCAAATAGTCATAACTATTTAAACTTGTTCTATATTATTAATATAAAATTACTTTAATGTAATATATGTATAACTCGAACAAATATTTTAAAAGTAATAATGTTAAATTAATATATTTAATTTGTAAATCAATTGTTTTACAAACATATTTACTTAATTAATAATGTTATAATAATAGAATTTAATAATAGTATAATATTTTAATACTAATTTAATAATTATAGTAAATAAATTAATGATTAATATCAATTTAATATCAATAATACTAATTTATTAATATTTTGAAAGAATCAAATATTAATAATTTTAAATGAAAAATAAGTTATCAATTTATTAGTATTAGTTATTATTTAATTATATTTTAATAGTAAACTATTAATACAATTGGTTATAAATGTTTTTGTTCATATAAGTTTGATCGAAATAAAATAATATTAATTTGTTAATATTTCAAAACTTAATAAGAGATTTAATAAATAAATCTATTTATCATACTAGTTCAATTAGTTATAATAATTTGAACATTTATTTATTTCAAATCATACTAAATTAATAATTTTTTAATAAATTTGAATCATACCTTTTGTAATTTAAACCTATTATTGAGTTGTCATAAAACGACAGCTAAATAGTTAGAAAAATATTACCTTTCAAATCTCTTAGTTATTAATTTTTTATCTTTGAAATCTTATAATTCAAATATTCATTACTATTTGAATATTATTCTAATTTAAGTTTAAATTGTTTAATTTAAAAATTAAATATTTAATTTCAAATCTATTTTAAAGTAAAAATATTTAAAGATTTGTTTTGTCATAAAACAATTGTTTTTGTTAATATAAGTTTGTTTAAAATAAAATAATATTGTTTTATTAATATTTAGAAAATAAATATGTAAGAGATTTAAAAAGAAAATCTACTTACCAAACCATTTTAAATAGTTTTGACTATTTCAATAATTATTTATTTCAAATCATTATAACCTTTTATTTTATCATCAAACAATTGGTTCTGTTCATGCTATTTTATTTAGAATAAAATAATACTAATTTAATAATATTTCAAAACTTAATAACCAAGAAAATTAAAGAATAAATCTAATTGTCAAACCAGTTCAAATAGTTAAGACTTTATGAATGATTATTTATTTCAAATCGTTATGATGTTTCCTTTTAATGTAAAACAATTGTTTTGTTCCTACAAGCTTATTTGGATTAAAATAATACTAATTTAATAATATTTTCAAAATTAATAAGTAAGAGATTTAAAAAATAAATTTATTTACATAATCAATTCAAATGGTTAAAATTATTAGAATAATTATCTATTTCATATCATTTATATTTATTTTGAATAATTATATCTTATAATTAATATGAATAATAGTATTATTATAATACTAGGTAGTTATTAATTTTTAGAATATTGTTTAAATTGTATTATTAATAATATAATATAATAAATCTATTAATACTTAATATTAAATTATTTATTTATAATATAAGTAGTCATAACTATTTGAACTTGTTTGGTAAATAGATTCATTTTTTAAATCTCTTACTTAATAATTTTTTGGATTAGTAATAAGTTAGTATTATTTTATTTCGAATAAGCCTATATGAATTGATATAATTGTTTTATGGCAAAACAAAAGGTCATAACGATTTGAAATAGATAATTATTCAGATAGTTATTACTATTTGAACTTGTTCGATAAACACATTTATTTTTTAAATCTTTTACTTATTAATTGTTAAAATATTAATAAATTAATATTATTTTAATCTGAATAAGCTAATATGAACAAAAATAATTGTTTATGACAAAACAAAAAGGTCATAATGATTTGAATTCGGTAAACAGATTTGAAATAAGCTTGTATGAATAGAAAAAAAATTATTTTATGACAATACAAAAGGTTATAGCAATTAATAATATATTGTTAGCTATAAACAAATTAAAAAATTAATAATTTTTTAAATTATTAAATATAATTTATTTAATATTACAAAACTATTATTAAACTAACAATAGTTAAAATGTTTATTATGGATTATTATGGATATTTTATATATTTAAATTAATATATCTATTCTATATATAATAATTAGTTACTAATAATTGTTAAATATTATTATTAACATAACAAAACAAAAAATCATAACATGTTGAAATAAATAATTGCTCAAATAGCCATAATGATTAGAACTTGTTTGGTAAACATATTTAGTTTTAAATCTTTTACTAATTAATTGTCTTAATATTAATAAATTTGTATTATTTTATTCGAAATAAGCTTAGAGGAATAGAAAAAAAATTCTTTTATTACAAAACAAAAGGTTATAGCTATTTCAAATAGATAATTATTCAATCAGTCCTAATTATTTAAAGTTGTTTAGTAAACAAAGTCATTTTTTAAATCTCTTTATTATTAATAAATTAGTATTATTTTATTTTTAATAAGTATGAACTGAAACAACTCTTAATTAACTATAGGTATGATAATAACAATTATATAAACTATTTATATGTTTTTATAAATATGAACTGAAACAACTCTTAATTAACTATAGGTATGATAATAACAATTATATAAACTATTTATATGTTTTTATAAATATAAGTAAATAAATGTTCATAATAAATTATTAATAAATAAGTTTGTTAAATTTAATTAATACTATACTTATAATTTTATTATAATAAATTAAATATTATTTGTATAATATAAATTTTTATACTAATATAATTATAAATAATTTAATTTATATAATATCGCAATATTGATAATTTGAGTATAACATTAGTTTATACATATTATAAGTATAATAAGTTATAATTTTATTAGTTACTAAATAATTATTAATTATTAAATTATTTTAATTCAAATATTAAATTATACAAAAGGTCATAACGATTTAATCAAATGGTCATGATTATTTGATCTAGTTCAGTAAACATATTTATTTTTAAAATTTTTTACTTATTAATTGTCGATATATTAATATATTAGTATTAGTTTAATTCAAATAAGGATTAATAACTATTTGAACTAGTTTGATAAATAGATTTATTTTTTAAATCTCTTATTAATTTTTGAAATATTAATAGATTAGTATTACTTTATTCCGGAACAAACTTATATGAACAAAAATATTTGTTTTATGATAAAACAAAGGGTCATATTTATTTGAAATAGATAATTGTTCAAATAGTCATAATTATTTATTAATATGGTTATTAAAATAGTTAAACAAATTAGCATTATATAATTACTATTATATATAAGTACAAGATATATTAAAATTATAACTATTAAGTCTATAACGATTAATACTAATATTTATATTAATATAAAATTCAAATTTAATAAATTAATATAACTTATATAAAAGATAAGTTAATATAAAAAATAACAAATATATCTATTATTTCAATTAGTATAGAACTTATAATTACTTATAAGTTTTATTTAATTATTTACATATAATTAAAATATTATTTTAAGATTATTTAATAATACATTTGAATACGATTATATTATGTATAATTATACAATAATATTTTATAATATTTAAATAAATTAAATTATTATATATATTAATTATAAATTAATTATATATTTAGATTATAAAAGTATACTAATTAATATTATTTCAAAATATTAAATTGAAATAAGTATGCTTATAAAATAATTGATTAAATAATAATATAAATTATTTAATAATTTGTATTTATGATTTGTTATAAATTATTTATTTATAATTAAGTATAATATTAATTTATAATAATACAAATTGTGTAATGAATTATAAAATAGTATTATAATTGTATATTTTAATAAATTTATTACAATTAAATTAGGTAATAATTTTATAATAATCAAATAGTATAATAATTAAATATATATGTGAATAGTCTATTGAATCAATAATTTATTAACCAATAATTAAAATATTTATGATTATTTTTAATAATTATTTAAAATTCATAAATTATATTATTATTTCATAGCTTATTTATTAATAAATATCGATAATTAAATAATAAAAATTAAATATTTTAATTTAAAGATTTAAAATTTTTAATTATTAACATTCAAAAACTTAATAAGCAAAAGATATGGATAGATAAATCTGTTTACTGATCAAGTTCAAATAGTTATGACTATTTGAATAATTATTTATTTAAAATCGTTATAACCTTTTGTTTTGACAAAAAATAATTATTTCAGTTCATAAAAGCTTATCCAAAATAAAATAATACTAATTTCTTAATATTTCAAAAATTAAGAAGCAATTATAATTTATTATTATAATAATATTAGTAATTAATATAAAATAGATAATTAACGATATTGATTAGTTAAATAATATTAACAATAATTTTTATGACTATTTATTGATATTAATAAATAGTAATAAAAAATTGTAGTAATTTTTATAAATTTGTTACAAATTTATACTAAAACATTCAATTATTATATTAACGATAATTTGGACTAATAATTTATAAACAAATATTATTGTATTAATTTAATAATATTATAGTATTATTTGAATATAACTAAAAGTCTAATTATTTAATATAATTTGTATACTATTGTTTAAAATTATTAAAATTAATTAATAATTTTATTGACTAGTTAATAAGAAATTACTAATAAATTAATATTTATACTATAATATCTATATATGTTATTAGTAATAATAATATAATATTATTATTAATTTATTAAAATAATAATTAATAAATTGATTATTAAAATATTCATTAAAATAATTAATTAAAAATTATATTATATATTAATTTATAAACTATCAATTATACAATAATATTAAGTTATATAAATTAACATTATATTAATTATTTTATTAAATTAAATATAGTTTTTATTTAGATTTGTGGAATATTTATTAATTATATTCATATTTAAAATTATTAATTTTAAATAAATTATATATTAATTATAAATATATATAATAAATTTAAATCTTATTAATATTTAATATTTAATATTTTTGAATATATTAATATATAATTAATTATAAATAAATAATAATTATTTAAAATTATTTTGATTATATAATTAACTAGATTATATTAGTTTTAAAGTAAAATTATTATATAGGATTATAATATTTAATAATTTTATTAACACTAGTAAATAGTGTTATATTTAGTTATATATTATTATAATAATCAGTTCCATTACTTAATCATAAAACTATTAATAATTATACAAGTTTATTAATATTCACTAATTAAATCTATTATAGTTGATAATTATATATATTTATTATATATTTAATATAAGTTAAGCAAAAAATTTATTATTAAAATAAATTCTAGGGCAATTTATAACAATATTTATTAAAATAATATAATAATTTTGACAATATTATACTATTAGTTATTGAAATTGTTTAACAAATTCTCCAATTTTTGAATATTATTGGATATCTTAATATCTGTTTAAGAAATAGGATTTCAATTAATTTAAAATCAATTATCAAAAACAGATAATAAGCGACCTATTATATAATATTATAAATATTATTAATTTAATATAATAGATTTGTTATAATATTTAGTATAATTATCATTATAATTAATATTATATAATTATAAAATTAATAATACTTATAATTTTATATAACAGGTCACTTATTTACTATTTATTATTATAAATAATTGTTTATAATAATAAATAATTTTTTTAATTAAACTTATAATAATGTTCTATTAATTTTATTATTTAATATTTAGATATAAACCAATTTTATATATTAATTAATCTATTGTAAACTATTATAAGAAGACCTTAAATTAATAATCGACTAAGATTATAATTATATAATCATTAATATTATTACTTATTAGTTTCCATAAATAGTAATTTTATTATCTATTTTTGATAATTGATTTTAAATTAATTAAAATCCTCTTTCTTAAACAAATATTAAGATATCCAATAATATTAGAAAATTGGAGAATTCGTTAAACAATTTCAATAACTAATAGTATAATATTGTCAAAATTATTATATTATATTAATAAATATTGTTATAAATTGCCTTGGAATTTATTTTAATAATAAATTTTTTGCTTAACTTATATGCTCGATAGTGGGTTAGGATTTTTATGAGGGCTCGTAAAACTCTTATTATATCACTGGCAATTGGATCAAAGTTATAATAGTCAAATAATATTACTAAACAATTATATTCTTTAAATTAATATAAATAGACATTATTTAGTATATTATTTAATAATTTAATATAATAATACTAATATTATTATAATTAATATATTCTTATTATAAAATAAGAATAATAATATAACTTATTTTCAAAAATTATAAATAACATTGTTTATAATATAATTAATTAATATAATATTTATTAATATATCTACTTTTATTATAATTTGACCCATACCGGATTATTTATATAAGCTTTAAATAATATTTATAAAAATTAAATGAAAAATAAAATTGATAAATATAGTTAATACTAATAATATTAAATTGTAATTATAATTAATTATAATTAAATAGGTATATCAAGTTTATTATAATATTCTAATAATATATATTATTATATAATTATTTATAATTTAATAAAATTAAATAATTATTTAATTATGATACTACAAACGTTTTTGTAGGTGGATGAGCATTGCTACAAAGCAAATTCAAGCAAGAACAATCCATAGTATCTTGGTAGTGGATACTGAAAACACATGATCAAAGATAAGACTCTTTTTAAGGACTTAAAAGCTAAAAGTGGAGGAGATGTTACATTTGGTGACAACTCCAAAGGTCAAATTGAAGGGATTGGCTCAATTGGTAACAATTCTTCTACTACTATTAAAAATGTTCTACTTGTAAAAGGACTCAAGCATAACTTACTTAGTATTAGTCAACTTAATATTAAATTATTACTTATATTCAAATATATTATTAGTTTATTTTTTAAATTAATTTACTATTATATTAAAAGAAAATATTTGATTTATAAAACAAGTATTTTATTATATAAATTAAACTAATTTATCCTTAATAATTTAGTAATTATTATTTAAGTTACTATATAATTACTAAATAAAGATTAATAGTATAATTACTTAAAATTTATTTAAATATTTAAATATTTAAAATTTTGAAATAGTTAAATTTATTAATAATTATATAAAAAAGGGATTTAAAAACTAAATTTATTTCATATTATATGCTATTGTTTAGTTAATAATTTATCTGAAATAATTAGCTAATTTATTAAAATAATATAAATTATAACAATTTATCTGTATATATATTTATATAATTATGTATAAATCAAAGTTCTAATTAATTATTCCTAATTATTCATGATTTTAAATAAAATAAAATAATATAATGTAATTAAATATTTATTAAAATCCTTATTAAATATATAATTCAATAATTTAATTTATTAAATTATTAACTGTATAGATTATAACTAAGAATATTTAAACAAAAGGTAATAAATTAGTATTATTATTAATAATAAATTATTTCACAATTGCAACAATTATCACTATTTTAAATTTTTTATTATTTAATTAAGAATGTAATAAATAATGTTATAATAATAGATATAATAATAAGCTATAATAAAATAATAAGCTATTATTTAAATTATTTGAAATAGATAATAGACAATTATTTATTTGAATAATCATACCTAATATTGATATTATTATTTGTAATCTATATATTAATTAGTTATAATATTATTTTATTATTATATAGATAATATATTTTCAAAAATTATTTACTATAAATAATAAATTTTATTATTAATTTAGTAGTAATAATTGTATAATAATAAATTTTATTATTTAGTTATAATTAAATAGTTTTAAAGATAATAAAAAATATAATATATTCTATATTAATATATCATAATATAGAGCATTTGTTTATAATATAAATTTAATTCGTTTAATTATATAAATATTTGTTTAATTAATAAATTGTTGTTACTAAATTCTAATCATTTTAACTATTTGAATTGGTTTCACAAGCGAATTTATTTTTTAAATTTTTACTTATTAATTTTTGAAATATTATTAAATTAGTAATATTTTTAACCAAATAAGCTTCTATGATCGAAAATAATTGTTTTATGACAAAAAAAGATCTCAACGATTTGAGATTGATAAATTTAATACTATATAATTGGAGAATTAATTAGTAATTGTTCTCCTCAAAAATTATAAATAATAATTGTATTCATTATTTATTATATAGTTAAGACTATTAATAAATAAAATAACTATATAATTATTATAAATTAAATAAATTATAATTAATAAATTAGTTAATACTAATCTAATTTAAAATTTGATTATTTAATATTTTTATGCTAATATTATTTGATATAATATTTGATACATAAATATAGTTTCTATTAAAATACTTAATAGTATATTAATATTATTATAATATTAATTTATGGCAAGTTTGTATGGTTAAAATTATTACAAGTTATTATATAAATTATTCATTTTAAATTAGACTTTAAAATTGTAATGAATTTTATATTATTAGTTTAATATTATAACATTAATATAATATAAATTATTATATTAATTATATAATTAATATTATTTGATAAATTATAATTTAATATAATTATAAATTCTTAATAAAATTTCATAATTAAGTTAATAATTGCTTGTTATTAATAGTAAAATATTAATTAATAATAATTTGTAATTATTTATTTAATTTTAATTTATTAATTAATATCTAATAATTTTAATTATTTTACTAGAACCAGAAAGAGCCTATTTATATATTATTTAGTTATAATATCATATAATACATAATTATTATTATATATTATTATATATAATATAAGGTAAATAATATTAATTGATAATATTTAATAATTATAATTTATGACAAATTAAATTTATTTAATACTATATTAATAATTATTATTTAATAATTTTATATAATTTTTATAACTATATAAAATTAGTTATGACTATTAATATAATTGATATTTCTAATATTATACAATATAATGTATAACGATTATCAGTATATTAATTATATTATATTTTCAGATTTAATTGTTATATATTATATTAAATTATAATTTGTTAATTAATTTTATAAAATTAATATAAAAATAATATCAATATTAATGAGTAATTAATATAATATATATTATTAATATATTAATTTATGATATTGAATTAATTAATTCATATGAGATTTATCTAATTAAATTATTTGTATATTAGTAACAATCGATTCTGAGTTATAATTATTAACTGTATAGATTATAACTAAGAATTAATAAGTAAGCTTATATAAAATAATTATTATTTTTTATTGAAAATATATCATTTATTTCATCATTTGGACCAAACTAGAAATATGTTCTCTTTTGAATTCCTAATTTTTTCTCCATTTAGGCCTATTTAGAAATTCTTTTTCTTTTCTTTTATTTCTTTGTTGGATTTCTAAATTTTCCACCATTTGGGTCAATTTAGAAATATTTTCTCTTTTTGGAATTTCTAAATTTTCTACCATTTGGGCCTATTCAGAAATTCTTCTTTTTATTTTTTATTTTTTTCTTTTTTTGTTTGAAAATAAATTTAATTTTTGTTATTGAAATTTTACCTAAATTATTCCATCTTTTGGGATAAATTTAGATAAAATTTCTCACCTAAGAATTTTATAAAAATTTACCATTTGAAATTTTTATAAATTCCATCATTGGATAATTAATATTTATTCCCAAAATTTATTTTTTTTTATTTTTTATTTTTTTAAATTTAATCATGCAAAATAATAAGAAAAAAACATATAAATAAAAAAAAATAAAAAAATACCAAAAAAAAATGGCTATATGGAGCGGCTGAAATTTGACTCGGCTCGAGAGAGAAACAATGGCTCGAGAGATGTGGCTTGGTGACTCGAGAGATCGGCTAATGCGTGAGTCAAAAGTAGGTTGCGCTGGGGTCGGGTTGGTCCGAATAGAAACGCACGGATCCTGGGGGTCTCTTAACTACAAAACGATGTCGTTTTGTAGTAGTATAAAAGGCTAATTTTGGTCTTTTTTCACCAGATTTGCCTTTTCCCTCTCTTTCTTCCCCCTTCTTTTCTCTCTTTCTCTCTTTAAAAAATTGAAGAACTTCAGTTGAATCTTCATCGAATTCTGAAAAGTTACTGGAATCTGGGTAGGTTCACCAAACATTCACCGAAAAATTCAAGCTAGCCGAAATCTTCAACCGAATTCTAGGATGCTTGCCAAAAAATTCAACCGACGTCAAAAAATTTTGCCAAAATCTGGAATTTCCAAAAAAATTTCCAGAAAAATCCCTTTTTTCTAAACCTAAAAAACTCCCAAACTTTTTTTTTACTTTTTGCTTTTCTTTTCTTTTTTTAATTTTGTTCCTGTGTTCTATATTTTTTCTCTCTCTACCCTTGATTTCTCTATATATATATATATGTATTTATAGGGTCCTCAGCCTAAAAACCCTAAACAAGAAAAGAGTTTTAATTTTTTTCAATCTTCAATTTTGAGTTTATCCCAACTTTAATAACCTCACAAAAACAATCCAAAACAAATCCAACCACCTAAAATTTTTCTAATTTTTTGTTTTTTTTATTATTAAAAATAAACACCCCGAACATATCCGGGGGTCTACAACTGCCCTCTTTGCACATTTCTGTGAAATAGTAATTGTGCAAAGACGTAGACAACCTAATCAACTTGACACACCTTTTTTCTTTAAAAAAAGTAAACAAAGCTCCTATAAACAAGGGCTCAACAACTTTGAGAAAAATAAAATAGCTCTTCTAAATAGAGGCACAACTTTGAAAAATAAAGGCTCCTTGACAATCATGTCCAGAGGAGTCATAGATCAGGTTTGATAAAATTTGTAATGAAAACTCAAAGATTCACAATTCGAGTTCAAAATTCCAAAGGTTTAGATTTGCAAGAACCTTTTAACTTCACAAGAATTCACTAAAATTTGATTCTCAAAATTTTATTTCACAAGAATTCAAATTTGTAAGATCTCAAGACTCGTATTTACAAATTGCAAGACTCTCATCCACATTTAAAGATTCTCATTTGAATTTTGGAGATTCACATCTAAAAGTTCAAAGCTTCTCATTCGAGTTAAATTTGGGGTTCACATCCAAAAGTTCAAAGCTTCTCATTCGAGTTTGAAGATTCACATTCGATAAATTTCATGGTTTCACATCTTAAAAATTCTCATTTGAAACTCAAAGATTCTCATTTGAAACTCAAATATTCTTATTTGAAACTTAAACATTCTCATTTGAAAACTCAAAGATTCTCATTTGAAGATTCAAAGATTCTTATTTGAGGATTTCTTAAAAATTCTCATTTAAGACATAGAGATTCTCATTTAAGGATTTCTTAAAAATTCTCATTTAAGACTCAAAGATTTTCATTTGAGGATTTCTTAAAGATTCTCATTTATGACTCAAAGATTCTCATTTGAAGATTTATTAATTATTTTAAATTAATCGAACCTATTCTTTAGGCTAGACTTAACAAATACATGGTGTCGCCACCAATCTTTTTATCTAGGTGTGATTGGCCACCTAAGGGATCTATCCTTTTAAGGAGCTCGTAAGCTTGACTAAAGGTCTCTAAAAGAATAGATTTGGGTCTACAAACTAGAACAAGATTTGGGAGTTCAGTTACATATAGGGAAGGTTATAACACCCCCACATGCCCATCCAAAGGATGGTACCATTTTATTTTAAATTTATCCTAAATTCTGGATTCTAATGGTTTTAATTTTTATGTTAAATATTGGAAATAATTTATAAGATTCTTCCATCAATCTGGTAGAATTCTTAAAAATATTTTCTCACCTCAAAAGTATTCAAGGATCCCATTTGTTTCTTTGAAGAGGCTCCGTCGTCAAAAAAGATGTTTAATTAATTTTTATTATTATTATTTTTTGTTTAAAATATATCTAATTATTCCACCATTTGGGCCAAATTAGAAATATTTTCTCTTTTGAATTTCTAAATTTTTCACCATTTTGGCTTATTTAGAAATTCTCTTTATTTATTATTATTTGTTTTATTTAGATTTCTAAATTTTCCACCATTTAAGCTTATATAGAAATTATCTTTATTTATTATTATTTATTTTATTTAGGCTTATTTGGGTCAATTTAGAAATATTTTCTTGTTTGAAATTTCTAAATTTTCCACCATTTGGGCCTATTTAGAAATTCTTTTTATTTCTTTTTTTTTTTTGGAAAGGGAATAATATGACAATTACTTTTCTTGAAATTTCATTTAAATTCTTCCACCATTTGGGACAAATTTAAAGAAATTTCTTACCTAGAGATTTCTTAGAAAATTTACCATTTGAAATTTCTAAAATTCTCATCCTTGGATAATTATAAAATATTTTTAACCAATTTTTTATTCTTTTATTTGAAAAAAATATTAATTATTGTTATTGAAACCTTATCTAAATTATTCCACCATTTAATGAATTTAGACAAAATTTCGCACCTATGAATTTTATAGTAATTTACCATTTGAAATTTCTATAAATTCAATCATTGGATAATTAATATTTATTCTCAAAATTTATTTTTTTAATTTTTCATTCTTTTAAAATAATATTAATTAATTTATTAATTAATTATAATTAATTTAAATATAATATTATAACTATTACTTCTTAGTTTATAAATTATATAATATTATTATAAAAGTTATTATTTTAATAACTTATATTAAATGATATTAATATTATTTTAATCTATTTATATTAATTATTTTATTTAATATATTAATCTATAAATAATAAGATAATATCATATATTAAATATTATAATAGTAATTATAATATATAATGATTAATTTACAATATAATTATTTGATAATTATATATTTATTATATATAATCAAAATTATTTGAAATTAATTATTTAATTTATAATGTTTAGTTATAATTAATAATATTATTAATTTAAATAATAATAATTTATAATACATGTAATAACCTAAAGTTATAATTATTATAATTATTTATAATATTTATATATAATTTAATATCTAACTCAATTGTATGAAAATTATATGCTTTATTTTTATAATATTTAATTTATAATAATTAATAACTATTATTATAAATATTAAAGTATATCCTTTTAATAATTATATGATTAATATATTAAAGCATATAATAAAAATATAATTAAATATATAAATAATAGATAAAATACTATAATATAGTATCTTCTTATTAATATAGTATTTATTATTACACTTAATTAATATTTATTTTAATTTTAATTCACTATATTTGAATATAAATATATTTTAAATATCTTAACAATTATATTAAGATAATAATATTATTTATAATATATTTATAATTAATATATTATTAATTATAGTAAAAATTAATATTTAAATTATAAATGTTTAATTTAAAATAATATAAATAATTTATTTTAAATTAATACAATTAATTTAACTACTAATAATTTATTTAATATAATAATTACAATATACTATTTAAATTTATATGATATAATTATATGAATATATTAATAATTATTAAATTAATTAATCTATAATAATTTATAGATCTTATTAAGATATATAAATTAATTAATAATATATAAATTTTAAGTATATTAATAAAGTTTTAAGTATATATACATAACCTAATATTTAAATAATAATATTATTATAATATTATATTATCTTATAACGAAAGATAATTCAATTATTCAATTAATTAATAAAATTAATTTAGCATTATAATTATGTATATTAATAAATATTTAAATAATATATTTAATAATAGCTAATATTATATATAATTAAATAAACATAATTATTTAA
Organism: Durio zibethinus; assembly: GCF_002303985.1. The sequence goes on along the minus strand of NW_019168459.1, from coordinate 44,883 downwards.
ATTTATTCAGTAAATAGATTCATTTTTTAAATCTCTTTATTGTTAATTTTTGGATTATTAATAAATTAGTGCTATTTTATTTTGAATTAGCTTATATGAACTGAAACAATTCTTTTATGACCAAATACAAGGTTATAAAGATTTGAAATAAATAATTATTCAAATAGTTATGATTATTTTATCTAGTTTGGTAAGCATATTTATTTTTAAAATTTTTTACTTATTAATTGTTGAAATGTTAATAAATTAATATTATTTTAATTTGAATAAGCTTGTATGAACAAAAACTATTGTTTTATAATAGAACAAAATTTAATAAATTAATATAACCTATACCTTTTAATTGTTAATACTATTATTATATTATTATAATAATTAATACCATTTATTCAAATTTAATAAATTTATAATAATATTAATAAATATTTAATTTTTAATTAAATTATAATCTTTAATAAAAAATATAATAGTTTTTATCAATTATAGTATATCTTAATAATAAGCTTATTATAAATTTCTAATAAATATATGTACAATTTATATTAATTATTAACATTAAACATGACCTTAACCAGAACCTGCCTGATACCAACTATCATGGGCGTGGGATTTATGCCAACACTTTGTGAAGTATTAGGTTAAAATATTAAATAATTTAATAGATTATAATGATATTATTTTGATTTATTATTTTCAAAATATAGTTTTTTATGCTTTTAACTATTAATCATTAAATTAGTTATGAAAAATAAATTCTACGTATATAATTATTTTATTATAATTAAGTTAATAATTTCTTATTAATAGTCAAATATTAATGTTATTTTATTAAAAATAAATTATTAATTAAAATATTAATTATTAATATTTCAAACTTTAATAAGTAAGAGATTTAATAATTGAAACTACAAACTATCACAGGAGGGTAGATTTGATCAATTTTATAATAAATTTGTATTATTTTATTCAAAAAAAGCTTCTATGAATAGGAAAAATTATTTTACGACAAAGCAAAAGGTTATAGCAATTTCAAATAGATAAATTTTTAAATAGTCATAATTATTAAAACTTGATCGATAAAAATATTCATTTTTTAATATTTGTTAATTTATTTTAATTAATAACTATATTAAAAATAGTAATATACTAAATAGTCATAACTAATTTTGGATAACAAAATTACTAATATTATAAAATATTATAATTATTATATTATAATAATATAATTATTAGTAATATTATAAATATTAATATAATAAATTAAATAATGACAATATTAATTAGTAGTTTAATAATAATATAATAATACTAATTACAATTGATTATTAAACTGTTAATAATAAAAAATCATAATAATAAAAATTAATCAGTAAATAATTAAATGTTATTATTAAAATCAATAATAATTAAATAATTGATAAACAAATAAAATTAATATTATGCTTTAATTATAAAACTTGTATAATGAACATTTAATGGCAAACAATATTAAATAATTATTATAATATATGCTCTAGACAATTTTTAATTTAATAATTATATAGAATTGTTAATATTAATATAACATTTAACTATTTAAATCTCGATTTATATAATAATTAGAACTCTGTTTTATTATATAAGCAATTATTTGTATATTAGTAATAATCGATATTAACGAGCAATTTTATAATATATCAATTTATATATTAATAATTTAAATAATTATTCTATTCTTAAAATTATTATTATTATTTGAAATAAAATAATATTACCTTTTTAAATTTGTTCGATAAACAAATTTATATTTTTAAACTTTTGTTTATTAATTTTGGAAATATTAAGAAATTAGTATTATTTTATTCTAGATAAGTTTTTATAGATTGAAACAATTCTTTTATGTCAAAACAAAAGGTCATAACAATTTTAAATAAATAATTATTCAAATAGTCATAACTATTTAAACTTGTTCTATATTATTAATATAAAATTACTTTAATGTAATATATGTATAATTCGAACAAATATTTTAAAAGTAATAATGTTAAATTAATATATTTAATTTGTAAATCAATTGTTTTACAAGCATATTTACTTAATTAATAATGTTATAATAATAGAATTTAATAATAGTATAATATTTTAATACTAATTTAATAATTATAGTAAATAAATTAATGATTAATATCAATTCAATATCAATAATACTAATTTATTAATATTTTGAAAAAATGAAATATTAATAATTTTAAATGAAAAATAAGTTATCAATTTATTACTATTAGTTATTATTTAATTATATTTTAATATTAAATTATTAATACAATTGGTTATAAATGTTTTTGTTCATATAAGTTTGTTCAAAATAAAATAATATTAATTTATTAATATTTCAAAAATTAATAAGATATTTAATAAATAAATCTATTTACCATACTAATTCAATTAGTTATAACAATTTGAACATTTATTTATTTCAAATCATACTAAATTAATAATTTGTTAATAAATTTGAATCGTACCTTTTGTAGTTTAAACTTATTAAAAGTTTTTTAATTGAGTTGTCATAAAACAATAGCTAAATAGTTAGAAAAATATTACCTTTTAAATCTCTTAGTTATTAATTTTTTATATTTAAAATCTTATAATTCAAATATTCATAACTATTTGAATATTATTCTAATTTAAGTTTAAATTTGTTTAATTTAAAAATTAAATATTTAATTTCAAATCTATTTTAAAGTAAAAATATTTAAAGATTTGTTTTGTCATAAAACAATTGTTTTTGTTAATATAAGTTTGTTTGAAATAGAATAATTTTGTTTTATTAATATTTAGAAAATAAATCTATAAGAGATTTAAAAGAAAATCTACTTACCAAACCATTTCAAATAGTTTTGACTATTTCAATAATTATTTATTTCAAATCATTATAACCTTTTATTTTTCCTCAAATAATTGGTTCTGTTCATACTATTTTATTTAGAATAAAATAATACTAATTTAACAATATTTCAAAACTTAATAACCAAAAAAAATTAAAAAAATAAATCTAATTGTTGAACCAGTTCAAATAGTTAAGACTCTGTGAATGATTATCTATTTCAAATCATTATGACCTTTTTCTTTTAAGGTAAAACAATTATTTTGTTTGTACAAGCTTATTTGGATTAAAATAATACTAATTTAATAATATTTTAAAAATTAATAAGTAAGAGATTTAAAACATAAATTTGTTTATTGAATTAGTTCAAATGATTAAAATTATTAGAATAATTATCTATTTCATGTCATTTATATTTATTTTGAATAATTATATCTTATAATTAATATGAATAATAGTATTATTATAATACTAGGTAGTTATTAATTTTTAGAATATTATTTAAATTGTATTATTAATAATATAATATAATATAATATAATAAATCTATTAATACTTAATATTAAATTAGTTATTTATAATATAAATAGTCATAACTATTTGAACTTGTTTGGTAAATATATTCATTTTTTAAATCTCTTACTCATTAATTTTTGGAATAGTAATAAGTTAGTATTATTTTATTTTGAATAAGCCTATATGAATTGATATAATTGTTTTATGGCGAAACGAAAGGTCATAACGATTTGAAATAGATAATTATTCAGATAGTTATTACTATTTGAACTTGTTAAGTAAACATATTTATTTTTTAAATCTTTTACTTATTAATTGTTGAAATATTAATAAATTAATATTATTTTAATTTGAATATGCTAATATGAACAAAAATAATTGTTTTATGACAAAACAAAAGGTCATAATGATTTGAAATAAATAATTGTCCGAATAGGCATAACTATTTAAAATTATTCAATAAATTGATTTGAAATAAGCTTGTATGAATAGAAAAAACTATTTTATGATAATAAAAAAGGTTATAACAATTTGAACTAGATAATTGTTCAAATAGCCATAATTATTTGAACTTGTTCGGTAAACAGATTCATTTTTTAAATCTCTCACTTATTAATTTTTGGAATATTAATAAATTAGAATTATGTTATTCTGAATAAGCTTGTATGAACAAAAGCAATTGTTTTGTGAGAAAACAAAAGGTCATAATGATTTGAAATAGATAATTGTTCAAATAGTCATAATTGTTTGCATGGGTCAAGCCAAAAGATACATTTTCTAAATCCGTTACTTATTAATTTTCAAAATATTAATAAATTAGCATTACTTTATTTCAAATAAGATTACATGAATAGAAACAATTGTTTTATGATAAAACAAATGGTCATAATGATTTGAAATAAATATTTGGTCAAATAGTTATAACTAATTAAACTAGTATGGCAAACAAATTTATTTTATTCCAAACAAACTTATATGAACAAAAACATTTGTTTTATGACAAAATTGATATTATTAAAATAACTAATAATAATTATAAATATTATTAATTATATTTGATAAATGAATATAATAATTAAAATTTGAAATTATTTATAATTATATTTATAAATTAACTTTAATATTTATAATTAAGTTATATGTTTTCTATATTATTATAAAATACATTGTTTTAAATTTAATATCAAATATTATTATAATATTTATTAATATTTGTAATAAATTATATCTTATATATAAGAAAATATTAAATATTAAATATTTAATATAGCATTGATATATCTATTTTATTGGTAATAAAATATAACAATTGTAGTATATAACATAATAATTAATAATATTATTATAAAATAATAATAAATTATTATCTATTTATTTAATTATGTATTATCTATTATAATTAATATAAATTATTAATAATTTGATATATAACTAAATTATTTTATATAGTTTTTTTAATTCATTACTATATTATTAATTATAGATAATACCAATAATTATCTTAATACTATACTTTTTTGTTAATACTTAATATTAAATTACTTATTTAAACTATTAAATAATTTATAAATTATAATTTGTTATAGATTAACAAAACAAATATTATTAAATCTATTTAAATTAAATAACTAATTAACATTTAAATATTATCAAATAATAGTAATTATGTTTTATAATTATCGATTAGTTTCCTAGTACTAATCTGTATATAATAGAATTAATATATATAATTCAATTAATTATGAATAATAACAATAATACTTATTTAAATACTTATTAATAAGTAATAATTAATCAAAAATTTTAATTATAATAGTTAATTAAATAAATACTTAATTTATTTAATATATTAAATAAATTCTTATTAATTATTTAATATAATAGAATATTAATTAATTAATATTATTAATTATCTAAATATTAGTTTGATAAATTATACATAACTATTATCCAATTGTTTAATAAAATTAATATTATTATATAATTAAATTAATAATATAATTATATAATATTGATTATATTATAATAAATATTTAATTTAAAATATTTAATATATAATAATATTATATAATTATCCTAATAATATTAATCATTATGTTAATAATATTAAGTAATTATTAATATTAATTAAATTATAAATTAAGTACTTTAATTTATTTTAATTAAATATTAATTATTATAAGCTAATTGAACATTTAAATATTAGCTATTTAATAATTATCAATTATATGAATAAATTATGCAAATATTATAATAATTATAGTAATATTAGATATAAAACATTCAAATAGTTTTTAATAATCTCTTTAATAATAATTAATTTAAAAATTATTCTAATTTATTAAGCTAATAGTTAATTTATTTATATTATTTATTAATAATAAATATTAATTATTTATTATAAATTTTAATTTATCATAAATATTAATAATTACTATTAATATTTAATTCAATTAATATAATATAAGTTTAAATTATTAAACTAAAAATAATTAATATTTTTATAACATTAATAACTTTACTAATTATTTCTATTGTAATTATTAATAAAGTTTATCCAAAATAAAATAACTATTTTATTATAATATTATAATTATCTTAATTATTAATAATATTTATTTTTAATATTAAATATAAATTAGTTTATATTATTTAATAATATAAATAATTAATATATATTAATCTATTTATTATATAATAATTATTATATTTATTTATCTATCAATATTAATTATTTTAATTAATACTATAAATTAATAATTATAATATTAATCATTATTAAACATATATTATTAATAATTATTTAATTTATTGTAAAACTAAACCTATTATTTATAATATAATAAATTTATATTTATATTATTATGAAGAATAATTAATTATTATATCAATTATATATTATAAGATTATAATATTTATTTAAATAATAAATAATTATAAATAAGGTATATTAATTTATAAAATAGTAACTATAATATAATTATAAGTTACTTAATTAATAATTATATTATATTTCTATTTTTAATTGTTAATATCATAATAATTAATATTAATTATTATAATTACAATTTAATTATAAATATAAACAAATTATTAATCAAAAAGTGAGAGCAAAGGGATTTCAAGGAGCTTTTTGCAAAGCTTCATTAAAGAACATTCAAAAGATAAGCAAGTATGGCTTTAGCCATATATGGACCGCAGTTTTTCACTATTGATTTAATCATATAATTTACAATTAGTTAATAAGTAACAAATTATATATTTTAATTAATATCTATTTGAATTGGTTCGGTAAACAAATTTATTTTTTAAATCTATTAGTTATTAAATTTCATAATATTACAGATTAGTATTATTTTATTTCGAATAAGCTTGTATGAAGATAAATAATTGTTTTATGACAAAACAAAAGGTTATAACGACTGGAAATATATAATTGTTCAAATAGTCATAATTATTTTGAATGTGTTCAAAAAATAAATTTATTTTATATATTTTTAGTTATTAATCTTTGGAATATTAGTAAATTTATATTATTTTATTTGAAATAAGCTTGTATGAATAGAAACAATTGTTTTATGGAAAAACAAAAGGTCATAACAATTTAAAATAGATAATTGTTCAAATCTCCTACTTATTAATAAAAAATTTATGAAATATCAATAAATTTATTATTAATATTATTGTTTATATTAATTATAGTTTATTAATTTTATTAATAATTCAATTAATATTACGTATATAAAATTAGTTATGACTATTTGATAACAATTTGTAATATTAAATCTTAATAGATATAATAATAGTTAAATTATATAATAAGTTAAATTATAATAATTAATAAGTAAATGTTTATCATTATAATATATTTAATTTATTTAATTATATAATATTATTATATATTAAATAGTTAAATTAAATATTTATTATAATATAATAAATATTATATAATAATATTATTAATTTAATTATATAATAATATTAATTTTATTAAACAATTGAATAATAGTTATGTATAATTTATAAAACTAATATTTAGATAATTACCGAACGAATTCAAATAGTTAATAATATTTATATTATTTATTATTAATAGACAATAATGTATATATTAATTAATATTTATAATAAACAAATTTATTAAATTAATTTATAAAATAATTAATATAAATTAATATTATAGATAATATTATAATAATTATAATTAATATTTAACCTATTAAAGTATTTTTATTATTAGTATAATAACTATTATTTTATATATTACATATTTATATTATACTATAATAATAAATAATATAATAATAACAATATCTTATAATACTAATTAAATGTATAATTATGTTAATATTATAATTATATAGTATAATATTTTTCATATTATATAATTGTTATTAATAATTATAAATATCAATTATAATTAATATTATTATAGTAATAAACTAAATATTAACAATATAATAATTTAAATTGATTATTAATCAAATAATCATAATTATTATTTAACTAATTATTTAAATGAATAATTATTTGAATAGATAATATTAAAATATATCATATTAAAATATATTAATTAGTTCATTTTTATAATATAAACAATATTTGAATAGATTGTTTTTTTTATAATAACAAAATATTAGTTACAATAATTGTAATTATAATTATTATATTATCAATAATTAAATTATTAATTATTACAAATTGTCATAAAATTTTTTATATTATAAAAATTCAATAAATATTAAATATATGATATTAGTAATAATAGTTAACTATAATAATAAAATAAGTTATTAAAATATACAAATTGTTTACATTTTATTAAATAATATAGATAATTAATCAATAAATTATTTATTATCAATTTATTTAATAATAGTTGATACTATTATAATCATTTTGTTTTTAAAATTAGTTAATTTGATATTTGATTAACTATTTTTTGTATTAATAAATTATCAAATTGACTTATAATTAATTATAATAATATTAACTTAATATTATTGCTCATTATAAACTTAATATTATAATTAATTTAATATTATAATTGTTCAAAGATTATAAGTTAATAGTGAATAAAATTATATGATTAATATATTAATTATAAAATATTATAATTAATTATCATAAATATTATTAATATTAAATTTCAATCATTAATAAACAAGTTCAAGTAGATTTGACTATTTGAACAATTGATCTAACTATTGAAAGTCGTTATGAATTGAATTTTATTAAATTATATATAGTTTAAAATTGATGTAATAATTAATAACTAACGTTAAAATTTATAATATAACTTATAAATAATTATATAATAATGAATAATAGTGTAAATATTATTATTGAATTTATATTTAATAGTGCGTTGGAAATAATTTATTTAATATATTATAATTATAAAATTAATTATATTATTAACTATTAATAATAGTTAAAAAACCTAATTAGGAATTAATTATTATAAGTCATGTTATAATTCAACATGTTTAATTAGGTTAATAAAATTATAATTAATATTAAATTAATTAAATTATTTACATATTAAATGAATATTAATTATTTTTTAATAAATTATTGATTATAATTTATAAATTTATTAAATTTTAATATTTATTATATTATTATTAAAAAATATTTTTTTAGCTTGAATTATAAAATAATTAATTATTTGAATAAATTATGATTATTAATAAATTAATAGTAATATTGTTTTTTAATATAATACTTGTTAGCTTTATAGGTGATATGGTGATCCAAGAGGGGGGTGAATTGGATTTCTCCAAATTCTTCCCAAGCAATGATTTCAATATAGTTGAATGGAAATTAAAACCATAAGCAACTTTGATGAAAATATAATGCAAACAATAGCAATTAATGAACCTAAAATCAAATATAAACAACAATAAATTGTAAAGAGATAGGGATAGAGAAATCAAACACAATGATTTATAGAGGTTCGGTCCTTCTCCACAAGGCACCTACGTCCTCTCTCTTGGTTGTCCACACGAAGGCTTCAATCTACTAATTGAAGAAAAATTCTTACAAGATACAAACTTATCTTGTACTAAATCTCTATCTTTTTCTTAAGGCTTAGATAGCAACCTCTACCCTTACAAATCAAGAGGATACCTCACCTCTTGCTTACAAGATAACCAAATAATTTTTGCAAACTAAAATACCTCTCAAGGTTGAGTGTTTGCCTAATGAAATACAAGGAAAATGATGAATGAAAACACAACAATATTTTGGATACAAGAAAAACAAAGGATATTGAATTTAAACTCTAAAAACTCTTGATTTTTTAAAAGAATGAAAATATGGCTTGTTGCCTCTTACTCTCTTGATTTATCAATCTTCTTGGTGTGTTGGAGTGCCTAATTTATAGAGAAATTGAAGAAGTAGCTGTTGAATCCTTGATAAAATAGCCGTTGAAGTGATTTTGGCCTTCAGGGGATCAATCCCCTCCCTTAGGGGATCGATTGGTTCATGTTTTGAACCAATTTCCCTTTAAAAATAGCCTAACCGATCAATCCTTTTGGTAGGGATCGATCCCCTTTCTGGATTTTCGGTCCTGGAAACATTCTGTTTGAAAACCAATTTATCCTAATAATATTTTTTAATTATTATTTAAATTACTAATATTATAAAAATATTAATTATTTTTAGTTTAATAATCATAACTATTTATTAAATGGTAATAAATATTAAATTTTATATTCTATTATTAATAATTATTAACAATTATTTTAGTTCATAAAAGTTTATCCAAAATAAAATAATCCAATTAAAATTTAACATATATTAATATAAAAGCAATATTTAAACTATTGCAAAATATTAATATATATATTAAACTAATATATATTACGATAATTTGCAAAATATTAATAAAGTAATATGTTAATAGATTAATAAATTAGTATTATTTTATTTTGAACAACCTCATATGATAGAAAAACAATTGTTATATGACTAAAGAAAAGGTAATAATGATTTGAAATAGATAATTGTTGAAATGACCATAATTATTTAAACTGATTCGGTAACCAAATTCACTTTTTAAATCACTTATAAATTTTTGAAATATTAATAAATTAGTATTATTTTATTCTAAATAAGCTTATATGAATTGAAACAATTGTTTTATGACAAAACAAAAAGGTCATAATGATTTTAAATAGACAATTATTCAAATAGTCATAACTATTTGAATTTGTTTAGTAAACAAATTTATTTTTTTAACTCTTGCTTATTAACTTTTGAAATATTAATAAATTAGTATTATTTTATTTTGGATAAGCTTTTATGAACTGAAACAATTGTGAATGTTAAATAGATTTATTTTTTCAAATATTTTGTTTATTAATTTTTTGAATGTTAGTAAATTTGGATTATTTTATTCTAAATAAGCTTGTAAGATATGAAACCAATATTTTATCACTAAACAAAATATCAAAATGATCTTAAATAGATAATTATTCTAATGGTTTTAATTTTTTGAACTGATTCTACAAGCATATTTATTTTTTAAATCTCTTACTTATTAATTTTTGAAATATTATTAAATTAGTATTATTTTTAACTGAATAAGCTTCTATGATTAGAGATAATTTTTTACGACAAAACAAAGATCTTAACGATTTAAGATTGATAATTGTTCGAATAGTCATGACTATTTGAACTGGTTCGGTAAACAGATTTATTTTTTAAATCTCTTATTAATTTTTGAAATATTAATAAATTAGTATTATTTTTTATCAAATAAGCTTGTATGATAAAAAACAATTATTTTATGACAATACAAAAGGTCATAATGATTTGAAATATTAACTGATTTAGTAAACATATTTATTTTTTTAAATTTCTTACTTATTAATTTCAAAAATATTAATAAACTAATATTATTTTATTTCATCTAGGCTTGTATTAACTGAAATAATTGTTTTATGACAAATCAAAATAATTAAATTATTCGAATAGCTATTTATTTAATCAATTAATAAATAAACATATTTAATTTTTAAATCAATTGCTTAAATAGTAAAAATTAAACAATAAATTTAGTAACAAAATATTTAATAGATAATTATTAAATATTTTAATTAATAGATATAATATTGATATAGCTATTATTTATTTTTAATCAGAAAGCCAAAAAAAATAATATATTATATAAATATACAATCTATTAAATAGATTTAATAATTAATAAATTATTAATTATCATGTGAATCAATAATTGGTTATAATGATTTAAAATAGATAATTGTTTAAATAGTAATAACTATCGGTACTTGTTCAGTAAATAGATTTATTTTTTTTAAATCTCATTTTTATTAATTTTTTGAATGTTACTAAATTAGTATTAATTTATTCTAAACAACCTTTTATGAACTAAAACAATTATTTTATAACCAAATAAAATATCAGAATGATTTGAAATAGATAATTATTCTAATAGTCTTAATCATTTGAACTGATTCGGTAAACAAATTTATTTTTTAAATCTCTTACTTATTAATTTTTGAAATATTATTAAATTAGTATTATTTTAATCCAAATAAGCTTATACGAACAAAACAATTGTTTTACGACAAAAGAAAAGGTCATAACAATTTGAAATAGATAATCGTTCATATAGTCTTAACTATTTCAACTAGTTTGGCAATTAGATTTATTTTTTAATTTTCTTAGTTATTAAGATTCAAAATATTATTAAATTAGTTTTATTTTATTCCAAATAAAATAGTATAAGTAGAACCAATTGTTTGATGATAAAATAAAATGTTATAATGAATCGAAATAGATAAATTTTAAAATATTCAAAACTATTCGAAATGGTTTGATAAGCAGATTTACTTTTTAAATCTCTTATCGATTAATTTTTTAAATATTAATAAATTAATATTATTAATGATATTAATAACAATTTATTTTAATAATTAATTTTAACCATAATTATTTCAAATCAAATTAACTTATTTAATATTTATATCAATTAATTCAATAAATATATATTTATTAATATTAATAAATTAATATAATCATTAATAAATTAAATATTTAATAATTAATAATTTATATATTTAAATTAATTTATATTAGTTAAATTAATATAAAATTAAATAATACAGTTAATATATATGGTTATTTGATATTATTAAAATCAAATAATAAATTCAAATAGATATTGAAACTATATAGATTATACTAAATTATATAATCTATACAATTATTAAATTAATTAACTATTTAATTAATTTATAAATAATTATTAAAATTACTAGTTATATTTAATACTATAATATATATTAATTTTAAATATTAAATCTAATTTATTTATATAATTAAATCAAATAAATTAATAAAAGTTAATTATACAGTTAATAACTAGTAAAAATATTATAATTGGATAATATTAATTTAGTATAATCTATTAAGAATTATATTAACTTATTAATTAATCTATATAATTAATAATTAACAATATTATAATTTATTTAAAATAATTTATTTTAATATTTTAATAATTATTTTAATATCAAACCAGTCATATTAATTTGCAAAATATTAATAATATTTATTTATTCAGATAAATAAATATTTTTAATTTAATCACTATTTGAATTAAAATATTTAATTATCTATTTTAATTGTAATTATATAACTATATTTTTATTTAATATTATATAAAATATTTAATTTAACAATTAAATTAATTTAGTTATTAATATTTATAAATTAATATAATATTTAATTATAATATATAAATATTAAATAAACTATTATTAATATATAAATTTAATAATATTTTATTTATTATATATAATTAAATAATTATTACTTAGTCATAAGTAAAAATCTAAGTGATTTAATAAATGACCTTTTGTTTTGTCATAAAGCAATTGTTTTTTATCATACAAGCTTATTCGAATAAATAATACTAATTTATTAAATATTTCATAATTTAAGTTATTATAAAACAATTGAAAAATTAGTATGTTAATAATTATCATTATATTATAAATATGGCCACTAAGATATTATTAATATTATAAACAATTGTTTATTAAATTAATTATATATTAAGATTCTTATCATAATATCATTAATTATGATATTATCTAATTATAATATGATATGATATCTATTATAGGATTTTTATAATTATTAATTTATAATGTTTACTAAGATTATAATTGGTCTGATAGATAATTAATATATTAAATTAACTTAATATAAATTAAGTATTTATAAAATAATAGTTATCTAATAGAACTATTATTAAAATAATAACTTATATAATAGTTATTTATATATATTATTATTTATAAATAATATTTTATGAGTAACATTAAAATAGTTTAAATGAAATTATTCAATTGGATAATTTGAAATACTATACTTTTATAATCAGGTCCTTAAGTGGAAGGATAACATACTCTTCAGAATCATTTTCATTATCAAGTTCATCAGTATTAATTGAATTTTCAAAATCAACCCTTTGATCGTTATCGTGATTATCTTCCTGTTCATTTAATTATCAAATAATTAATACTATACTTAATAATTCTTAGAAATAATTAAAATTAATAATATTAAACAATTATATAATATTCTAATAATATATATTATTATGATATTTGTTCAAATGGTCTTAACTATTTGAATTGGTTTGAAAATTAGCTTTAATTTTTAAATCTCTTACTGAATAAGTTTGAAAATATTAATAAAGTAGTATTAAAATATTGAAAATTAATATTTACAATATTCATAATATAGTTTAATCTATTTTGTGTAAATAAATTGTGATTATTTATAATATTTCTATTATTATCTTATATAATATTTAATACTATATTTAAATGAATTTTAATGATAGTTCATTTAAATTAAGTCATTAATTTATAATTTTACTAAATACTAAATAGTTAAAACTATTAACCTTTTATTTAGTCATAAAATATTATTTTAATGATATTATAAAATTATTAATATAAATTAATATTATAACTTATATATAATGATTATATTTGATAGATATAAATTATAATTATTAATTTATATGTGAAATATATTATATTTTAAATAATATTTATTATTTTTAAATAGTCAATTATAATATATTTATAATTAATATTAATTATTATTAAGCTATTATTATATATAAATCAATATTTTATTATAATTATTATCTATATTATTAAGATTACAATCAAATTATAATAAAATATTATTACAATATATTCTTAATAAATTATTAGATATTAATAATTTAATAAGCTTTTGTTAAATTAAGAATAATTTATAATAATAAATTATAATATATTAACACTATTAACAGATATCCCTAAATTTATAATAATATATCCAATTAAAAAAGTTTTAATACTTAAACAAATATTATGATATCTTATTATTATTATTAATGATTATTAATATAATATTATAATCTAATTATATTATGATATAATAAATTGAGTAATATAATAGATTATTAATAATATATTTAATATTATAATATTAATGATTAATATAATATATTATACTAATTATCATAAATTAATAATTTAATATATTATAATTTAATATTAAATTGGATTGTTATTGGATTAACAATAATAATCCAAAAGTAGCTTATATTGATAATTGATATAAATATTAAATTATTGTTTACCATTAGATTTAATGATTAATAGTTAAAAGCATAAAAAAATTTTATGTGAGAAAGGCACGTGATACTGATCCATCTCTGGGTGTGACTCTTACTAACTAGAAAAAATAGAGAACAAGACAAGAAATTAAAGCCTTTTCAGTTAGGTAGATAAACCAATTATCCCCTCCTAAAATTTGACATCTTAGAAATCTAATAGTATTCAATATAATATAATATATAAATTATTAATATGAATATTAATAACTATATAATATATATAGTTATTATATATTTTAATTATTTAATATCATTAATTATATAATGAATAATTAATATTTAATTAATTATTAATTAATGAATATTGATATATTTTAATTTAATTTATATATCATTAATATATCTATTTTATGTATTAAATAGAATAAAATAATTTCAAATTATTAAAATATTATTGATTATTGAATAAACAATTGGTTTACGACAAAACAAATGGTCATAATGATTTGAAATAGATAATTATTCAAATAGTCATAACTATTTGAATGTGTTCAGAAAATAGCTTTATTTTCTAAAATTATACTTATTAATTTTTGGAATATTAACAAATTTATATTAGTTTATTCAAAATACGCTTGCATGAACAGAATCAATTGTTTTATGACAAAACAAAATGTCATAATGTTTTGAAATAGATAATTGTTTAGATAGTCATAACTATTTCCACTTGATTGATAAGAAAATTCATTTTTTAATTCTGTTACTCTTTAATTTTTGGAATATTATTTTATCTCAAATAGGCTTATATGAACTAAAGCAATTATTTTATTACAAAACAAAAGCTCATGATGATTTGAAATAGATTATTATTCAAATAGTCATGACTATTTGAACTTGTTCGATAAATATATTTATTTTTTAAATCTTTTACTTATAAATTGTCAAAATATTAATAAATTAATATTATTTTATTTCAAATAAGCTAGTGTGAATAAAAACAATTGTTTTATGACAAAACAAAAAGTCATAACAATTTGAAATAAATAATTATTCAAATAGTCATAATGATTTTAACTTGTTCAGTAAACATATTTATTTTTAAATCTTTTACTTATTAATTGTCTTAATTTAATAAAATTGTATTATTTTATTCAAAATAAGCTTGTATGAAAAGAAAAAAATTATTTTATGACAAAGCAAAAGGTTATAGCGATTTTCAATAACTAATTGTTCAAATAATTATAATTATTTAAACTTGTTCAATAAACAAATTCATTTTTTAAATCTCTTAATTATTAATTTTTAAAAATTAATAACTTAATATTATTTTATTTCAAATAAGCTTATATGAATTGAAATAATTTTTTTATGACAGAAAAAAAGGTCATAACGATTAGAAATAGATAACTATTCAAATAGTCATGATCGTTTGATCTAGTTTAGTAAACATATTTAATTTTTTACATTTTTTACATATTAATTGTCAAAATATTAATAAATTTATAATATTTTAATTTAAATAAGCTTGAATAAATAGAAACTATTATCTTATAACAGAACAAAAAGTCATAGTGATTTGAAATTAATAATTGCTTAAATAGTCTTAATTTGAACCAGTTTGATAAAGAGATTTATTTTTTAAAATTTTTATTAATTTTTGAAATATTAATATATTAGTATTATTTTATTTCGAACAAACTTATATGAACAAAAACATTAGTTTTATGACAAAACAAAAGGTCATAACAATTTGAAATAGATAATTGTTCAAATAGTCATTATTATTTGAACTGGTTAGGTAAACAGAATTATTTTTAATTCTCTTACTTACTAATTTTTGAAATTTTAATAAATTTATTTTATTTTATTCTAAATAAGCTAGTATGAATTGAAAATATTTTTTTATGACAAAACAAAAGGTTATAATGATTTGAAATAGATAATTATTCATATAGTTTTAACTATTTGAACTAATTCGACAAACAATTTTATTTTTTAAATCTCTTAGTTATTAATTTTTAGAATATTATTAGATTAGTTTTATTTTATTTATAAATTATCTAAACTTATTATTTATAATTTAAAAATTAATAAACATATATCATGAAATTTTTAATTATATTATTTAATTAATAATTATTAATTTAAAAGATAATTATATTCCTTATAGTCTTAACTATTTAAACTTAAATTAGAATAATATTCAAATAGTTGTTTGTTCAACTTATTTTATTTTAATAAGTTTATTATTTTATCTAATTATAAGTTACAATTGGTTTATGACAAAACAAATAGTCATAATGATTTGAAATAGATAATT
The DNA here is from genome assembly GCF_002303985.1 of Durio zibethinus. Next base: position 27,528 of record NW_019168459.1, on the reverse strand, counting down.
GTTCAAATAGTCATAACTATTTAGAATAAATTTAAACTTAAATTAGAATAATATTCAAATAGTTATATAAATATTAAAAAATTAACAATTTCAAAAATTAATAAGTAAGAGTTTAAAAAATGAATCTGTTTACCGAACCAGTTTAAATAGTTATGACTATTTGAATAATTCTATACTTCATATCATTATAACCTTTTGTTTTGTCATAAAATAATTATTTCTGTTCATATAAGCTTATTCAAAATAAAACAATATGAATCTAATAATATTCAAAAAATTAATAACTAAGGGATTTAAAAAATAAATTTGTTTGCCAAACTAATTCAAATAGTTAAGACTATATGAACAATTATCTAATTCAAATCGTTATGACCTTTGTCTTGTCATAAAACAATTTTCTGAATTCATACTAGCTTATTCGAAATAAAATAAAATGAATTTGTTAATATTTTAAAAATTAATAAATAAGAGGTCTAAAAAATAATTATGTTTACCTAACCAATTTAAAAAATTATACTATTTGAACAATTATATATTTCAAATCATTATTACTTTTTTGTTTTGTCATAAAACAAATGTTTTTGTTCATATAAATTTATTTGGAATAAAGTAATACTAATCTATTAATATTTCAAAAATTAATAAGTGATTTTAAAAAAAATCTATGTATCAAACTAGTTCAAAAAGTTATGACTATTTAAGTAATTATTTATTTCAAATCATTATGACTTTTTGTTCTATTATAAAACAATTGTTTTTATTTATACAAGCTTATTTGGATTAAAATAATACTAATTTGTTAATATTTTGACAATTAATAAGTAAAAAAATTTAAAAATAAATATGTTTACAACACTAGATCAAATAATCACGATAATTTGAATAATTATCTATTTCAATGACCTTTTGCTTTGTCATAAAAGAATTGTTTCAATTCATATAAACCTATTCAAAATAAAATAATACTAATTTATTAATAATCCAAAAATTTATAATAAGGAGATTTAAAAAATGACTCTGTTTTCTAAACAAATTTAAATAATTAGGACTGTTTAAATAATTATCTATTTGAAATAGCTATAATCTTTTGTTTTGTCATAAAAGAATTTTTTTTTCTATTCATCTAAGTTTATTTCGAATTAAATAATACATATTTATTACTATTAAGACAATTAATAAGTAAAAGATTTAAAAAATAAAATATGTTTACCAAACAAGTTCAAATCATTATGGCCATAATTATTTGAATAATTTGATAAACTGATTTATTTTTTAAAACTCCAACTTCTTAATTTTTGAAATATTAATAAAGTAATATTATTTTATTTTGGAAAAACTTTTATGTACTGAAACAGTTGTTTTATGATAAAATAAAAAGTCATAACGATTTTAAATAGATAATTTATTCAAATAGTCATAACTATTTGAAATTATTCAGTAAATAGATTTTTTAAAAATTTCTTATTAATTTTCTAAAGTTTAATAAATTAGTATTATTATATTTCGAATATGCATGTATGAATTGAAACAATTATTTTTTGACTAAACAAAAGATCAAAATAATTTGGAATAGATAATTATTCTAATAGTTTTAACTATTTGAACTGCTTCAGAAAACACATTTATTTTTAAATCCTTATTAATTTTCAAAATAGTAATAAATTGGTATTATTTTATTCTGAATAATTTTGTATGAATAGAAACAATTATTTTATAATAAAACAAAATGTCATAATGATTTGAAATAAATAATAGTTCAAATGGACATGACTATTTATATAATCTATAATATAATTATTTAATAATTATTACAAATATAATAATAATTAATATTAATTATATTAATAATTACTTATTAATGAATAAATAAATATATTATTTAAGATTAATATTACAAAAATATAGCCTGATCTGAACAAGGCAATTACTAGTTCATCAAAGCTTATGCAAAATAAAATAATATTACTTTATTAATATCTCAAAAATTAAGAAGTTAGAGATTTTAAAAATAAACCAGTTTATTGAATTGGTTTAAATAATTATAGCCATTTAAACAATTATCTATTTCAAATTATTGTGAACTTTTATTTTATCATAAAATAATTGTTTTTCATTGTATAAGCCTATTCAGAGTAAAATAATAGTAATTTTTAATATTTCAATAATTAGGACTAAAAATAAATTAGGAACATTTAACTAATTCGACAATTAAAATTTTATAAGCATTAAAATTATAATATTATTATATGCTTAAAATTTAAAATATTATTAATAATTGAAATAAATTAATCGTTATTTATTTTTTAAATCTCTTGTTCATTAATTTTTGGAATATTAATAAATTAGTATTATTTTATTTCAAATAATTGTTATTAATATTTTCAAATATTGGTATCTATTTGCTTATGACAAAACAAAAAATTTTCTATTTATTATTCATTATTAATTATTTTATAAAATAATGAAATAAATAATTTGTTAATTATTTTAAATAATAACATATTAGTCATAATAATTTAAACTTAAATTAAAATAATATTCAAATAGTAAAAATTAACAAAATAATTTTTGCATATAGGGATTTGAACTATTTATTACTTATTAACAAATATAAGTTTATTACTTAAATTATAATATTAATAATAATCATTAATATTTATAATTAATTTATACTAATTAATTATCACTTGAAATATATATGATTAAACTATTATAATTATTTATTATGCCTAATTTGAAATATTAGCAATAATTATAATTAAATATTAATTAATTGAAAAATAGATTTACTTTTAGAATTAATTATAATATTTTAAATTTATTAATTCAAAATTATTTTGTTAATAATACTAGTAATTATTTTATTACAAAACAAAACCTCACGATGATTTGAAATAGATTATTTTTTTAATATAATAATAAATTATTATATAGTTTATTAATTATTATAATATAATTAATTTATAGTTATTATTAATAATTATAATATAATTAGTTGTAACTATATTATAATTATAAATTGAGATAGATATATAATAACATAATGACTTCATTATATAAATCAGATATAATTTGACTATAATTAAATTAACAACTATAAATATTTATTATTGTTAAATATATATTTTTATATATTAAAATAGTTTAATATCATTATATTAATATAATTTATTATATAAATAATATTATATTTACTAACATTATATATAATTAACATATATATATGTATAATTAATAAGTTAATATTTTTAATTTATATAATTTATAATATAGAAATAATAAATTATCAATATTATTACAAATATAACTATTATCGAAATATTATTAAATTAGTATTACTTTATTCTAAATAAAATATTGTTAAGTAACTATAAGTATTAGTTAATTGGATTATAATATAAACAATTATTATAATTACAATATTTTATTATAATAATTTTAATATTTATAAATATAACTTGATTAATAATATTAATAATATTATATTTAATATTATAATTTATTGCTTATAAGAATAAATAACTATATTTATTTAATCAAATAATCTCCAATAATAACTAATAATTTATTAATAATATTACATTATATTATAATATTAATTATTATTTAATAATTCATATAAATAAATTATTATTTATAATTATATTAGGTTATTAGAATAATATTTATAGTATTAATTATATTATATATTTATTATTATATTATTTGAATTATTAATATAATTATAATTAATTTATATTGTAAGCGATAGTTATATTAATTATAAATTATATATAATATTATATAACTATTAATACTATAATTATTAACTTAATTCTAATTATTAAGTTATAATAATAATATTATTATTATGTAATAAAAATTAAATTATGAATAATTTAATATTTAATTAGATATAACAAAAATAATTTTAGTAATAAATTTGATTAATTATCTCAAATAATTTTAATATTTAGTTTACTTTAAACTAAATATAATAAAGATTTTATAATTAATTTAATTAATATGTTATTATAATTAGATATAACTATTTATTAAGTAATTTATTAATAAGAGATTTAAAAACTAATACTAATCTATTCATATTTAAATAATAATTTAAATAGTAAACAATTATTTATATTACCAACAATTTCTTGATAATATATTGAATATGTTAACTTATTATTAATATTAATATTAATTATATTTTAGGTTTTATTTAATTAATTGTTAATTAAGTATTATATTTATTTAATTATAAATAATATATATTATTCAATAGATCAAGTTAAAATATTAATTTTAATAAATAAATAGTCAAAATAATTGACTATAAAAATCATCAATGAATTAATATTTATAAAATATTATAAAATTAATATTCAAATATTTTAAAATATTTAACTAATATTAAATATTAGTAATATTAAACAATGTATTATATATTGTATTAGCTTATATAATAATTAATATTATTAGAAACAATTGTAAATATTTTAATTGTTGTTACTAATTAATATTAGTTAATTTATTAATTAACATTTATTAGTTAGTGAATGTAATTAATTAATTATATACTATTTGATAATAATTTTAATTAATATTTTATTATTAAAATAATTAAATAATTAATATTTATACTATAATATAAAATATTAATTATGTTAAATATTTATAATTAATAATTAATTTTTAATTAGGATATATATGTATTAGATTATATTAATGATTATTATTAAATGTATAACCCATTTAAATTTAATTATTATTAAAAATTATTTTAATATTTAAAATATTAAATAATTTAATAGAGATTATTAAACTAATATAATAAGTTAAATTATCAACTAATCGATAATTATATAAGATTATATAAGTTAATATTTGAATTATGTTTTAAATAAATGTTTTTATTCATAAAATTGATAGATAATATCAATTTAGTATGATTATAATATACTAATAAATCTTCAAAATTTAATAATCATTTTTATCATTAATAATGATATTATTATTATTATTATTATTATTATTATTATTATTAAATATTATAATTTATTAATTAAATTTATTATTAGTTATAAGCAATAAATTATAATATTAAATAACTCAAATTAATTATTATTAAATTTTAAATTAAATTTATATAAATAGAATTATATAAATAGATTTAAATTTATATAAATTTAATAATATTTATATATTGTTTGATTTAATTTTAAATCAATAATTAATTCAATAATTCAATAATATATTAAGTTATATCAATAATGTTGAATCAGAATAGAATAATATAATATATTAATTTAAATTAATTCAATAAATTTATATAATTATGTAATATTAAATTTATTGCTTATATAATAATTTCTTTAAATATTAAGTTATATTTATTTGAAATTAAAAATAATATTTATTTGATAATTCAAAAATTAAATTTAATGATAAATAATTAAGACAAAAATTTAATGTTAAATAGTTTGAATTATAAATTAAATATAATTTATTTTTGTTATCTGATAACGTTATCAGATATTAATAAGTTCATACAAGCTTAATATTGTAATAGATAATAATATTAATTATAATTATTCTAAATATAAATTTTATTAATATAAATTTGGTTTAATAATTATTCTAATAGTATAAATAATTAGTTATAATTAGTTTATTAACTTATATAGGTATATTAATAATTCCAATAAAGCTTACCTATTAAGAAAAAAATTAGTTATAATTGTTATAACTAATTACTTATTTGATTTTATAAATTAAATAGTATTAATTAATTAAGTTGTATAAATAAATTAATATTTATACAATTATTACTATTAGTTTAATAATTTGTATTAACAATTGGAGATAGATAATTGTTCAAATAGTCATAACTATTTGAATTGGTTCGGTAAAAAGATTTAGTTTTTAAATCTCTTATTAATAAAATAATATTATTTTATTCTAAATAATTTTGTATGAATAGAAACAATTGGTTTTGAACATTAATTTTTAAATAAATTTATTTTTAAAATTTTTACTTATTAATTTTTGGAAATTAATAAATTTATATTATTTTATTTGAAATAAGCTTGAATGAATAGAACCAATTGTTTTATGACAAAACAAAAGGTTGTAATGTTTTGAAATAGATAATTATTAAGATAATCATAACTATTTGAACTTGTTCAATGAACAAATTTATTGAATTGAAATATTAAGATAGTCATAATTATTTGAACTTTTTAATTTTTGAAATATTAATAAATTAGTATTATTTTATTTCAAATAAGCTAACATGAATTGAAACAATTGTTTTATTACAAAACAAAATGTTACAATGATTTATTAATATATTAATGAATGATTAGGTTTTTATTTAGTATTAGTAATAATAGTTATAAATTACAAGAATATAATTATTTATCTCAATTATTTAATTTATCAAATAATATAATTTAAATAATAATATAATAATACTAATTTAATAATATTCTAAAAATTAATAAGAGATTTAAAAAATAAATATGTTTTCTAAACCAATTCAAATAGTTAAAACAATTAGAATAATTATTTATTTCAAATCGTTCAAAACTTTTGTTTAGTTATAAAATATTTGTTTCATGTCTTACAAGCTTATTTAGAATAAAATAATCCAAATTTATGAACATTTGGAAAATTAATAAGCAAAAGATTTGAAAAAATAAATTTGTTTACCAAACAAGTTTAAATAGTTATGACTATTTGATCAATTATTTTTATAAAATCATTATGACCTTTTTGTTTTGACATAAAATAATTATTTCAATTCATAAAAGCTTATCCAAAACAAAAAAATTAATAAGTAGGGGTTTAAAAAAATAAATTTGATTATCGAACAAATTCAGATAGTTACGACTATTTGAACAATTATCTATTTAAAATCATTATGACATTTTGTTTTGTCATAAAATTATTATTACTAATAATAATCTTATATGTTATTTTATTAAGATTAAACTATTTTATTATTATTTTTCTATTCATATTGTTTAATTATCGATTATTTATTATAATACTTAACTTTAATTAATTAATTATATTAATACAATATAATTTATAATAGTTATTATTAGTATATGAATATATTTTATAATCAATAGTTATTACTATCTTATATATATATAATTTAGCCATCTGATTAACTAATTTTATACTGTTTAATTAGTATTTTATTCTAAATAATAATATTATTAATTAATATTTCCTAAATTATTATTTTGTATAATAAATTAAGAGTGAATTCTATTAAATCTATTATAATTATGATTCTTTCCATCATAATTTAAAGAATTAATTAAAATATTAATTACTAATTAATATTTGTCAATTTTATAAGCTTATAATTTAATATTATTAAAATATAAATATAATTACTAATTAGTTACTATTTATTTATTATTAATTCTATATTTTAAATAAAGAATGACATAATATTTATTTATGTTATATGACCAAACAAAAGATAAAGAATTTATTATAAATTATTTTAATAATTATTATATTATAATTAAATATTATATTATAATAATTTATAATTTTTAACTTATACATAACATAAATAAATAAATAATTATTAATAAATTAATAAAATAAATATATTTTATAATTATTAATTTATAATAATATTATAAATTATTTATATTTAAATATTATTAATAGTATAATAAACTAAATTATTTGTTTTATAATTGGATAATAATTATAAATAATTTATAATATTATTATAAATATTAATAATTATATTTATTATAAATTAATAAACTTAATTTATAATAAGTTAATATTTATTTATGTTAAATATTATATAAACTATTTATATGTATTATATTAAGTTATTTATAATTATAAATTAATAATTAATTTAAATTTAAATTAACAATTAATATTAATTATTAATAATTGTCATTTATATCTATTCTTATAAATAGTATTATTAAATTTCAATGATAAATATCTATTATTAAATATAAATAATTAATTATTTATTAAATAAAGATTATTATATATTATTATAATAATATAATAACAATATATCTATTTTATTCTGAATAAACTAATTCAAATGTTAAATTATAAATTAATAATTATTATATTATTTATAAATTAATATTATATTATAATAATAAATTGATTATTTATTATTAATTAAATTTATAAAATGATTAATAAATAATAATATAGAGACACAATTGTTATTAACAAAAATACCTATTCTAATAATTATAAATTCTTTTATTACATCTTAATCATTTTAAGATTAAATATTAATAAAAATAGTTAAAATTATTATAAAAATTAATATAATACTAATTAAATATTTAAAATTTAATGTTTATATTTTATAAATTATATATAATAATATATTTACTATTAAAACCCTAAATTAGTATTAATTTAATAATATAAAAGATTATATCAATTATTTTATTATTAACTTGTATTATGATTTGATTATAAATTAATAATAACTTATATTAATTATATAAGTTATGTTAACTTAATTTACTTATTATAATGAATCTTCTAGTAATATATATAATCAAATATATAAAGTAATGAATCTATTGGATTCATATAAATAATTAAATATCTGTTATTCCTTTTTAATATCATTTGCAATATTTTTAATAAAATTATTTTATTATAATTAAAATTGTTTATTTGTTTTATCATAAAATAATTGTTTTAATTCATAAAAGCTTATCCAAAATAAAATAATATTACTTTATTAATATTTCAATTTATTAATTATTTAAATAAATAATTGTATATAATTTTTTACTAATATATTATAAACAATTATAAATATTAATTATTTTAATAGAATAATAATAATTATATAATTATATAATTAAGTTATTTTAATAACATTGATACTAATATTATATATTAGTAATAATTATAAATAATAATATTATTAAAGTGAATTAAAATATAATCATAATATTATAATTTGATTATAATTTAATTAATATTAACTAACAATTTTTAAATTAATAATTATAATTATAATTAATAAGTATAATTAATAAATACAATCAAAATTTAACTCTGTAAATTACTATTAATTACAATTGATTAAACCTAATTATAAAATATTTTATACAGTTATTATTATTAATTATTTAATATATTTAAGTTATAGTTATTAAAATAATTAATAAAATAATTATAATTTATATAACTAGTACTTATAATATGATTATAAATGATTTTTACTATAATTAAATTATAATTATGAATATTAAATTAATTATATTAAGTTAATTATTAATTATAAATTAATAGATAAAATCCTCCAATTTTATAATACTTAATTAAATATTTTTAATTTATTATTTATTTTGATATATTTTAAAATTATTAACAATCATTAAATATTAACAATTATTTTATTTTGATCACTATTACTATTTAAAGTTTATAAAATTAATATGAATTAATATCTCTTACTTATTAATATTGTATAACAATATTAAAAGATGTATTTAATTAAGTTTATCTTTAATTGTTATAATTATTTATTAGTAATTAATTTATCATAAATATTAATAATTGACAAATAGATAAGATAGATTAGAATTATTTTATTTTGAATAAGCTTGTATGAACTGAAAAAATTATTTTATGACAAAACATCATAATGATTTTAATATTAATAATATTAGTATTATGATAATAATTAAAATTATCCTAATAATATTATTATTTAGAGTTTGTTCAGTAACAAACATTCAATTATAAATTTAATAATAAAATATAATTTTAATTTTAATAAGTATTATTTGAAATATTTATCATTTTAAATTATAATGATAATTTTTAATTGTTCATAAATAATTGTCTATTATCTATTTCAAATTTTTGGAAAAAATTAATTTATAATCAAATTATAATACAAGTAATATTTATTAATACTAAAATATAAAATTTCATATTAATAATTAAAACTAAATATAATAACTATGCATATATAGTGAAATTTATAATAACTATTAATTTTTAACATATTATGATAATAAATTAGGCTATTTATATATTAAATTTATTATGGAATTAATTAGTTAATACAAATTGTGATTATCTGATATAATAATTGCTAAACTTTATAAATTGAATTATATAATTATTACTATATAATATTTATACTAATTATAATAACAACTAAATTATTATAAATAATAATTCTATAAACTATTTAGTTTATATTATAATTAATTTATTAACTTGATTGCTAACAAATAATAATAATATTTAATTGTTATAATAACAAAATAATTAAATAATAAGACAATTTTCATATTAATATAGAATTAAATATACTTATTTGATTTATAATAATAATTAATAACAAAAAAATTAGTTAGATAGTTAAATTATCGTTATATTTAACTAATATATATATTAATTATTAGTAATAAATAAAAATAATTTATATTAATTATTAAAATATTAATAATATTTATAATATTAATTGAATTATAATTTATAATATAATAACGTGAGCTGTTTTAATAATAGTTATTAAATTATAGTATATATTTAATTATAAAATATATACTAAATATATACTAAATTTATTATTAAATAAATAATATTATTTCAAATTAGATATTAATAACTTATTAACTGAATAATTATTCCATAAATAATTGTTAATAGATTAAAATATTAATCTAACTTCATTTTAAATTTAATAGAAATACATTTTAAATTATAAACAATTATTTTAAATATTAAAAATTATTATTAAATATAATAATTAAAATTATTATATAATTATTATATTTTGTCCTACTATTAGACAAGATATTAAATTATAATAAATATGATTAATATTATTATATAAAAATAATATTATTAGGTATAAATTTAACAATATAGTACTTTATTACAATATATAAATAATTAACAATTATTAGTAAAATTATATTTAAATTAGTAATTTAATATTTATAATTAGTTATTTAATAATTATCAAAAAATGATTTAATTAAATCAAATATTTAAATAATATTAGATAATAATTGTTAACTAATATTACTTTTATTAAATTATATTAATAAAATTATAATAATTATAAAATTATTTAATCAATAATTTTAATTTTAACTTGCTTATTAATTAGAATAAGATTAATTAATAAAAATTAACTCTTAGGTGATTTATTTTCAAAACCTAAAGAGGGTTCGTCAATATTTACTTCAATATATATTAATTAGTTGCTTTATGTTATTAGCTGTGCAAATGTATTAATAAATTTAATTAAAATTCTAATACTAAATCTTGTTTAGTATTGATTATATAATTAAATTAAAATATTAAATATTAAATATCCTAAATGTTCCAAAAATTATTAATAGTCATAGGAAAATTTGATAATTATACAAATATAATTATTTGTATTAATATTTATAATTTAAATATTATTATTGAAATTAGCAATTTCAAATAATTGTACTAATTTAGTATTAATTATTTAAAGAAAATAATATATCTTTAACAATATATTAAATAAATTCTTATTAATTATTTAATATAATACAATATTAATTAATTAATATTATTAATTATCTAAATATTAGTTTGATAAATTATACATAACTATTATTCAATTTTTTAATAAAATTAATATTATTATATAATTAAATTAATAATGTATTTATAAAATATTTATTATATTATAATAAATATTTAATTTAAATATTTAATATATAATAATATTTTATAATTAAATAAATTAAATATATTATAATGATAAACATTTACTTATTAATTATTATCATTTAACTTATTATATAATTTAACTATTATATTCAATTTATTAACTATTATTATATCTATTAATATTTAATATTACAGATTGTTATTAAATAGTCATAACTAATTTTATATGCATAATATTAATTGAATTATTAATAAAATTAATAAACTATAATTAATATAAACAATAATATTAATAACAAATTTATTGATATTTCATAAAAATTTTATTAATAAGTAGGAGATTTGAACAATTATTTATTTCAAATTGTTATGACCTTTTGTTTTGCCATAAAACAATTGTTTCTGTTAATACAAGCTTATTTCAAATAAAATAATATAAATTTACAAATATTCCAAAGATTAGTAAGTAAAAATATATAAAATAAATTTGTTTTTTGAACACATTCAAAATAATTATGACTATTTGAATAATTATATATTTTCAATCGTTATAACCTTTTGTTTTGTCATAAAACAATTATTTATGTTCATACGAGCTTATTCAAAATAAAATAATACTAATCTAGTAATATTATAAAATTTAATAACTAATAGATTTAAAAAATAAATTTGTTTACCAAACCAATTCAAATAGTTAAGGCTATATGAATAATTATCTATTTCAAATTGTTATGACCTTTGGTTTTGTCGTAAAATAAATGTTTTTATTCATATAAGTTCCTTCGAAATAAATAATATTAATTTATTAATATTTCAAAAATTAATAAGAAATTTAATAAATAAATCTATTTACCATACTAGTTCAATTAGTTATAACAATTTGAACATTTATTTATTTCAAATCGTACTAAATTAATAATTTGTTAATAAATGTGAATCATACCTTTTGTAATTTAAACTTATTAAAAGCTTTTTAATTGAGTTGTCATAAAACAACAGCTAAATAATTAGAAAAATATTACCTTTTAAATCTCTTAGTTATTATTTTTTTATATTTGAAATCTTATAATTCAAATATTCATAACTATTTGAATATTATTCTAATTTAAGTTTAAATTTGTTTAATTTAAAAATTAAATATTTAATTTCAAATCTATTTTAAAGTAAAAATATTATAAATAATTATAATAATTAATAAAACAAATTATATATATTATTAGATTTATAATATATAATATATAATATATTTATAATTATTATAATTTATTAATATAAAAATATTTATATTACAATTCATATAAAATTTAAAATATTTATTGGAATTGTTGATATTATTTCCAACTTATTAATATTGGAAATAATTTGGTATAAATTTATAACTAATCTAATTAGATAAGTTATTATTTTGTTAATAATAAAACTATTATTATCAACTATAATAGATTTAATTAATAAACTTGTATAATTATTAATAGTTTTATGATTAAGTAATGGAATTGATTATTATAATAATATATAACAAAATATAATACTATTTACTAGTGTTAATAAAATTATTAAATATTATAAATCCTATATAATAATTTTACTTTAAAATTAATATAATCTAGTTAATTATATAATCAAAACAATTTTAAATAATTATTATTTATTTATAATTAATTATATATTAATATATTCAAAAATATTAAATTTTAAATATTAATAAGATTTAAATTTATTATATATTTATAATTAATATATAATTTAGTTAAATTTAATAATTTTAAATATGAATATAATTAACAAATATTCCACAAATCTAAATAATAACTATATTTAATTTAATTAAATAATTAATATAATGTTAATTTATATAACTTAATATTATTATATAATTGATAGTTTATAAATTAATATGTAATATAATTATATTATATAATTTACAATTATTATAATTGTTATAATATAATATTTTATATTTAATATAAACAATTATATACACATTTATAACTTATAGTTTATCATAAATTATTTATATTATAATTATTACTATTAGTCATTAATTTTATAGATTATTATTATATATAAATAGTAAATTTATATCAAATTATTTAGAGGATTAAAATTTTGTAATTTATATATTTTAAATTATAATCTTATTATTAGTTAAATTAACTAATAAATAATATTATATTCTTGAACTAGTTATATATTAAATTTATTATTAATTTTTAATAATAAATTTATTGTTATCAATAATTTCAAAATATTAGTATTATTAAAAATTATGACATTTTATTTTGTCATAAAACAATTGTTTCAGTTCATACAAGCTTCTTATAATTATTGAATTAATAACAGAATTAACAAATATTATATTAATTTCTATAAGTTTTTATTATTAAAATTAATTATTATTTCACTAATAATTATTAGACTATTTGAATAATTGTCTATTTAAAATCATTATGACCTTTTATTTTGTTATAAAATTATTATTACTAATAATAATCTATTTAAATAGTTATGACTATTTAAAGAATTATCTATTTCAAATCGTTATGACATTTTATTTTGTCATAAACTAATTGTTTTTGGTTATAAAAGCTTTTTCAAAATAAAATAGTACTAAGTTATTAAAATTTCAAAAATTAATAAGTAAAAGATTTAAAAAATAAATCTGTTTACTGAGCAAGTTCAAATAGTTATGACTATTTGAATAATTATTTATTTCAAATCGTTATAATGATCTTTTGTTTTGTCATAAAATAATTTTTTGTATTCAAGATAATAAATAAATTAATTTAGATAATAATAAACAATAATTTATTATTGAACTAAAATGATTGTTTTATGATAAAACAAAAGGTCATAATGATTTTAAATAGACAATTGTTCAAATAGTTATAACCATTTGAACTTATTCGATAAACATATTTATTTTTTTAAATTTCTTACTTATTAATTTTTTGAATGTTAATAAAATTATATTATATTATATTACTTCAAATTAGCTTGTATGTACTAAAAAATTTTTAAGAATCATTAATTAATAATTGTATTAATAATTAACAATATTATTAATGGCTATTGAATAAATTATTAATATTATTAATATATTTAATAATCCAATTAAAATTTAACATATTTTATTTTTCTATTATAATTATAATAAATATTAATAATTAATTATAATTAATAAGGATTATAATAAATACAAATAAATATCTTATTTATTAATACGCAATTATTTGAATTATCATACAAATTAACAAATATTAAAAAATGAATATTTTCATCGATCAAGTTTAAATAATTATGACTATTTGAACATTTAAATATTAGTTATTTAAATGTATAAATCATTATTTAATAAAGATTAAAATATTGATTATAATTATTAAATAAATTACAATAGATTAAAATTAGTATAATGATAATAATTAAAATTATCCTAATAATATTATTATATAATTACTATATAATAAATTTAAATAATTACAATTAAATACTAATTAATACTTTATTAATAATTAAGATAATAATATATTTATAATAATATAATTATTTAGTTTTATATTTAATTAATTAATGATTATCTATTTACTTAATTATTTATTTTTAATTTAAATAATTGCAATAGTTTTGACTTATTTAAATCATCCAAAATAAATTAATAGAAATAGCTTGTATTATATTTAATTATCTATTAATATATTTTAAATTGATTATTAAAATTAAATAAAATAATATTTAAAATAAATAATTTATTAATCATGAATTATTATTTAAATAAATTATTATTATTATTATTTAATTATTAATTTATTAAATATAAATTCGTATTATATATTAAATAATATTTAATAATATTATAATAATATTGAATTATTATTAATTCAATATTATGATATTGAATTATAATCATGATTATAATAAATTAATATGATTATGTATTAATTATACATATTCAAAGGAAATTATTCTAATTTAATATTAATTATAATAGTTATTCAAATATACATTATTAATAGTTAATATTCAATAAAATAAATTAATTATTAATTTAATATATGAATTTATTATATTTTAATAAATTAAAATATTATTTGAATAACTATTATAATTAATATTAAATTAGAATAATTTCCTTTGAAGGGTTTTGACATGCACTCAATAATAATTGCTTTTGATTCACTTGGTCCTTTTAAGATTACTTCATCATGAACCTGTGTTTTTGAAGGATGTTATTTCCAGAGAAAGTGCAGGACAATGACTTTATAAAGAGCCATATCAAAATAGTGACTTATGAAATGAGATTTAAAAATATTTAACATTTAATTATAACAATAATTTATTTGTTAATTATATTTAAAATTTACAATTTAATATTACTTAAATTAATATTATTATTATTATATTTAAAATATTGCTTAAATAAATAACAATATTAAAATAATTTAATAAATATTGCTCATTGTAAACAAATTAATAATAATTTATTATAATATTTGAATAATTTGAATTGTAAATAAAATTGCTAATTATAAGAATATAACAATTAAGAATAAGATGAATAATATTCAAATAGTTGTTTTATTTTGAATATAAATACTATATAAATATTAATTTGATATTCCTTGTAATTCAAAAACAAGTGTTTTGTGACAAAATAAAAAGGTCATAATAATTTAAAATAAATAATTGTTCAAATAGTCATAACTATTTGCAATGGTCAAGCCAACAAATTCATTTTTTAAATTCGTTACTTATTAATTGTTAGAATATTAATAAATTAGCATTAATTTATTCCGAATAAGATTATATCAATAGAAATAATTGTTTTATGACAAAACAAAGGGTCATAACAATATGAAATAAATAATTGTTAAATTGTTATAACTAATTGAATTAGTTTGGTAAACAAATTTATTTTTTAAATCTCTTATTAATTTTTAAAATATTAATAAATTAATATTATTTTATTCTAAACAAAATTATATTAATAAAAACATTTGTTTTATGAAAAAAATAAAAGAATATAACGATTTGAAATAGATAATTATTAAAATAGCCTTAACTATTTGAACTAGTTCAACAAATAAATTTATTTTTCAAATCTCTTAATTATTAATTTTCATAATATTATTAGATTAGTATTATTTTCTTTCAAATAAGCTTGTATGAACATAAATAATTGTTTTATGACAAAACAAAAGGTTATAATGGCTTGAAATATATAATTGTTTAAATAGTCATAATTATTTAAACTAGTTTAGTAAACAGATAATCTCCTACTTATTAATTTTTGAAATATTAATAAACTAGTATTATTTTATTCTAATTAGGCTTGTATGATGAAAAACAATTGTTTTATGACAAAACAAAAGTTCAAAATGATTTGAAATAGATAATTGTTCAAATGGCCATGACTATTTGAACTAATTCGATAAAATGATTTATGTTTTAAATCTTCAACTTCTTAATTTTTGAAATATTAATAAAGTAATATTATTTCTCAATTTTTGAAATATTGATAAAGTAATATTATTTTATTTTGGATAAGCTTTTATGAAATGAAACAATTATTTTATGATAAAACAAAAGTTCATAACGACTTTAAAATGATAATTGTTTAAATAGTCATAACTATTTAAACTTGTTTGGTAAACAAATTTATTTTTTAATTCGTTGCTTATTAATTTTTTGAATGTTAATAAAATAGTATTATTTTATTTCGAATAAGCATGTATGAACTAAACAATTATTTTATGACTAAACAAAAAGATCAGAATGATTTGAAATAGATAATTATTATAATAGTCTTAACTATTTGAACTCGTTCAACAAATACATTTATTTTTTAAATCTCTTACTTATTAATTTTTAGAATATTATTAGTTTAGCAATATTTTACTCCAAATAAGTTTGTATGGACAGAAACAATTGTTTTATGACAAAACAAAGATTATATCGATTTAAGATAGATAATTATTCAAATAGTCATAACTATTTGAATTGGATCAATAAACAGATATAGTTTTTAAATCTCTTATTAATTTTCAAACTATTAATAAATTAGTATTATTTTATTTTGAATAATTTTGTATGAATAGAAATAATTGTTTTATTACAAAACAAAGGATCATAACAATTTGAAATAAATAATTATTTGAACTCACTCGGTAAACAAATTTATTTTTTAAATATTTTACTTATTAATTTTTGAAATTTTAATAAATTAGTATTATTTTATTTCGAATAAGCTTTTATGAATAGAAATAATTGGTTTATGACAAAACAAAAAGTCATAACGATTTGAAATAGATAATTGTTTAAATGGTCATAATTATTTTGAACGTGTTCAAAAAATAAATGTATTTTATATATTTTTACTATTAATCTTTGGAATATTAGTAAATTTATATTATTTTATTTGAAATAAGCTTGTATGAACAAAAACAATTGTTTTATGGCAAAACAAGAGGTCATAACAATTTGAAATAGATAATTGTCCAAATAGTCATAACTATTTGAACTTGTTTGGTAAATAGATTCATTTTTTAAATCTCTTACTCATTAATTTTTGGAATAGTAATAAGTTAGTATTATTTTATTTTGAATAAGCATATATGAATTGATATAATTATTTTATGGTGAAACAAAAGGTTATAACGATTTGAAATAGATAATTATTCAGATAATTATTACTATTTAAACTTGCTCGGTAAACATATTTATTTTTAAAATTTTTTACTTATTAATTGTTGAAATATTAATAAATTAATATTATTTTAATCCAAATAAGCTAATATGAACAAAAATAATTGTTTTATGGCAAAACAAAAGTTCATAATGATTTAAAATAAATAATTATTCCAATAGTCATAACTATTCAAAATTATTCGATAAACAAATTTGAAATAAGTTGTATGAATAGAAAAAATTATTTATGACAATACAAAAAAGTTAGAGCAATTTGAACTAGATAATTGGTCAAATAGCCATAATTATTTGAACTTGTTCAGTAAACAGATTCATTTTTTAAATCTCTCACTTATTAATTTTTGGAATATTAATAAATTAGAATTATGTTATTCTGAATAAGCTTGTATGAACAAAACAATTATTTTATGAGAAAACAAAAGGTCATAATGATTTGAAATAGATAATTGTTCAAATAGTCATAATTGTTTGCACTGGTCAAGCCAAAAGATACATTTTCTAAATCCATTACTTATTAATTTTTAAAATATTAATAAATTAGCATTACTTTATTCCGAATAAGATTATATGAATAGAAACAATTGTTTTATGATAAAACAAATAGTTATAACGATTTGAAATAAATATTTGGTCAAATAGTTATAACTATTTGAACTGGTATGGCAAACATATTTATTTTTTAAATCTCTTACATATTAATTTTTGAAATATTAATAAATTAATATTATTTTATTCCAAGCAAACTTATATGAACAAAAACATTTGTTTTATGACAAAACAAAAGGTAATAACAATTTGAAATAGATAATTATTTAAATAGTCATAATTATTTGAAATAGTTTTGTAAACAGAATTGTTATGACTTTTTATTTTGTAATAAAACAATTATTTCTGTTCATACAAGCTTATTCAGATTAAAATAATATTAATTTATTAATATTTTGACAATTAACAAGTGAAAGATTTAAAAAATAAACATGTTTACCAAACAAGTTCAAATATTCAAGACTATTTGAATAATTATCTATTTCAAATAACTATGACCTTTTATTTTGTAATAAAATAATTGTTTCAGTTAACATAAGCTTATTTGAAATAAAATAGCTCTAATTTATTAATATACCAAAAATTAATGAGTAAGAGAATTAAAAAAATGAATCTATTTACCGAACAAGTTCAAACAGCTATGACTATCTAAATAATTATCTATTTCAAAACATTATGACCATTTGTTTTGTCATAAAATAATTAGTTTTGTTCATGCAAGCTTATTTCAAATAAAATAATACAAATTTATTAAAACTCCAAAAATTAATAAATAAAAATTTTAAAAATAAATATGTTTTTTGAACATATTTAATAGTTATGACTATTTGAACAATTATCTATTTCAAATCGTTATAACAATTTGTTTTGTCATAAACCAATTATTTCTATTCATACAAGCTTATTCGAAATAGAATAATATTAATTTATTAATATTTTTAAAATTAATAAGTAAAAGATTTAAATAATAAATTTGTTACCGAGTAAGTTCGAATAGTTATTACTATTTGCATAATTATATATTTCAAATCTTTATGATATTTTGCTTTGTCATAAAACAATTATTTCTATTCACACAAGTTTGTTTGTAATAACATAATACTAATTTATTATTATTCTAAAAATTAATAAGTTAGAGATTTAAAAAATAAATCTATTTACCGAATAAATTTAAATAGTCATGTCCATTTGAATTGTTATTTATTTCAAATCATTATGACATTTTGTTTTATTATAAAATAATTTTTTCTTTTCATACAAAATTATTCAGAATAAAATAATACCAATTTATTACTATTTCAAAAATTAAAAAGGATTTAAAAATAAATATGTTTTCCTAAGTAGTTCAAATAGTTAAGACTATTAGAACAATTATCTATTCCAAATTATTCTAATCTTTTGTTTAGTCAAAAAATAATTGTTTCAGTTCATACATGCTTATTCGAAATATAGTAATACTAATTTATTAAAATTTAGAAAATAAATAAGAAATTAAAAAAAATCTATTTACCGAAAAGTTTAAATAGTTATGACTATTTGAACAATTATCTATTTAAAAGCGTTATGACCTTTTATTTTATCATAAAATAACTATTTCAGTACATAAAAGTTTTTTCTAAAATAAAATAATATTGCTTTATTAATATTTCAAAAATTAAGAAGTTGGAATTTTAAAAAATAAATTAGTTTATCAAATTATTCAAATAATTATGGCCATTTGAATAATTATCTATTTCAAATCATTATGAACTTTTGTTTTGTCATAAAACAATTGTTTTTATCATACGAGCCTATTTGGAATAAAATAATACTAATTTACTAATATTTCAAAAATTAATAAAAGATTTAAAAAGTTAATCTGTTTACTTAACCAGTTCAAATAGTTATGACTATTTGAACAATTATATATTTCAAATTGTTATAACCTTTTGTTGTCTCATAAAACAATTATTTCTATTCACACAAGTTTATTTGAAATAAAATAATACTAATATAATATAATACTAACAAGATTATGAAAATTAATAACTAAGAGATTTAAAAAATAAATTTGTTTACTGAACTAGTTCAAATATTTAAGGCTATATGAACAATTCTTTATTTCAAATCGTTATGACCTTTTGTTTTGTCATAAAACAATTTTTTTCATTTCTTAGTAACTTATTCAGAATAAAGTAAAAAAAATTTATTAATATTTCAAAACTTAATAAGCAAGAGATTTAAAAAACAATTCAGTTTGCCTAACTAGTTCAAATAATTATGATTATTTGAACAATTATTTATTTCAAATAATTATGTTCTTTTATTTTGTCATAAAACAAATGTTTTTGTACATATAAGTTTGTTCAGAATAAAACAATATTAATTTATTAATATTTTAAAAATTAAGAAGTAAGAAATTTTAAAAAGTAAAACTATTTACTAAACCAGTTCAATTAGTTATAACTATTTGAACAATTATTTATTTCAAATCATTATGACCATTTGTATTGTCATAAAATAACTATTTATGTTCATACAATCTTATTTGGAATAAAGTAATACTAATTTATCAATATTTTGAAATTAATAAGTAATAGATTTAAAAAATGAATCAATTGGCTTGATCAGTGCAAATAGTTATGACTATTTAAATAATTATCTATTTCAAATCATTATGACTTTTTGTTTTATCACAAAATAATTGTTTCATCATAAAACAATTGTTTTCTATCTGTACTAGCTTATTTGAAATAATATAATTCTATTTTATTAATATTCTAAAAATTAATAAGAGATTTAAAAAATGAATTTGTTTATCAAATAAGTACAAATAATTATGACTATTTGAATAATTATCTATTTCTAATCGCTATAACCTTTTGTTTTGTCCTAAAACAAAATTTTTTATTCATACAAGCTTATTTCAAATAAAATTATACAAATTTATTAATATTCAGACAACTAAGTAAAAGATTTAAAAAATAAATCTATTTATCGAATAAGTTTAAATAATTATGACTATTTAACAACTATTTATTTTAAATTGTTATGACTTTTTGTTTTCTTATGACACAATTTAATATTTATTAATTGAAATAGTCAATTATTATAATACTTAACTTTATATTTAATTAAATAATAATTTAATAAAGATTAAAATTAAATAGTTTTGATAATAAATTTAGATAATTATTAGGATAGTTACTTATTTTAATTAATTAAGATAATAATATAGTTATTTTTTGAGAATAAATAGTAATTATCCAATTATGGAATTTTTAAAAACTTCAAATATTAGTATCTTATTATTTAAAATTAAACAAATTTAAATTAAATTAGAATAATATTCAAATAGTTATGAATATTTGAATACATTGACATAACTATATTTATTGTTACAAATAATTTTTAATTAGCTACTTAATAAATCAAATAATATATATATTTAACAAAATAGCTACAATTAACACAAATATTAATTATTAATTAAAAATAAATTATAATAAAAATAAACTATTTGTTATGTAATATAATTATATTACATAATCATATAAATTTATAAGCAATCTAATAAATTTATTCATAATTAATAAATAATTATAAATTAATATAAATCATAAAAATTAATATTTAAATCTCTTTACTGATTAATAATTATATTCTGAATAAAAGCTTTAAATTTGTCATGAGATCTTATAACTATTATTAGCTAATTTATCATAAATAAATTTAATTCAAATTGAATTATCTAATCAAATAAATTAAATAATAATAATAATAATTAAATAAGAATATTAAATTCTTAGTTATAATCTATATAGTTATAATTCATTTAATTAAATAATTTTAATTATCAATTAATTTATAATTAATAAAAACTATAGCTATTTCTATAGTTTATTTATTTATTATTTATAAATATTTAATTAACTTAATTCAGTTAATTTTAATAAATTAAATCATTTCTTAGTTATAATTATTATTATAAATACTTATAATTTATTATTAATTATCTAAATATTGATTTTAATTTAAATATTTTAATTATTGATTTTTATTAATTAATATATATAAAAAAAGATTTATTTTTTATATCTATTATTAATTTTTAAAATATTAATAGAGTAGTATTAATTTATTTCAAATAAACTTATATGGACAAAAACATTTGTTTTATGACAAAACAAAAGGTCATAATTATTTGAAATAAATAATTGTTCAAATAATCAGAATTATTTGAACTGATTAGGTAAGCAAAATTATTTGTTAAATCTCTTATTAATTTTTATTTTATTCTGAATAAGTTAATATGAATTGAAAACATTATTTTATGACAAAACAAAAGATCATAATGATTTAAAATAGATAATTGTTCATATAGTCTTAACTATTTGAACCAGTTCAACAAACAAATTTATTTTTTAAATCTCTTAGTTATTAATTTTTAGAGTATTATTATATTAGTATTATTTTATTTTGAATAAGCTTGTATGAACATGAATAATTGTTTTATGACAGAACAAAAAAGGTTTTATTTTTTAAATAATCTATTTAAACTACATTTGTTCAAATAGTCATAACCATTTAAACGGGTTTGATAAATAAATTTATTTTTTAAATTTCTTACTTATTAACTTTTGAAAGATTAATAAATTAGTATTATTTTATTCTGAAGCTTATGTGATAAAAAACAATTGTTATATGACCAAACAAAAGGTAATATTGATTTCAAATAGATAATTGTTGAAATAGCCATAATTATTTGAACTAATTCAGTAAACAGAATAATTTTTTAAATCACTTATTAATTTTTGAAATATTAATAAATTACTATTATTTTATTTTGAATAAGCTTGTATGAATTGAAACAATTGTTTCATGATAAAACAAAAGATCATAGTGATTTTAAATAGATAATTGTTCAAATAGTCATAACTATTTGAATTTGTTCAGTAGACAAATTAATTTTTTTAAACTCGTACTTATTAATTTTTGAAATATTACGAAATTAGTATTATTTTATTTTAGATAAGCTTTTATGAACTGAAACAATTATTTTTTGTCAAAACAAAAGGTTATAATGATTTTAAATAAATAATTGTTCAAATAGTCATAACTATTTGAACTTTAGCAGTAAACAGATTTATTTTTTCATATCTTTTGCTTATTAATTTTTTGAATGTTAATAATTAAAAATTTTAAATATTTAAATTAAAATATTTAATTTTTATTATTTAATTATCAATATTTATTAATAAATAAGCTATGAAATAATAATATAATTTATGAATTTTGTTAAATAATTATTAAAAATAATCATAAATATTTTAAAATGTATATTTGATCTTTTATATAAATTATCGATAATTAAAATAGATAATTATTCAAAAATCTGATATTTGAGATAAGGCAAATATTAATCAATTGTTTTATAAGCTTGTAAGAACTAAGAATTAATATTATAAACTAATATTAACAAATTTAAATAGCTACGACTATTTGAACAATTGTCTATTTAAAATCATTATGACCTTTTGTTTTTTCATAAAATAATTTTTTCTATTCATGCAAAATTATTCAAAATATAAAAATACTGATTTATTAACATTCTAAAAATTAATAAGTAAGAGATTTGAAAAAATAAATTTGTTTACTAAACAAGTTCAAATAGTTATGATTATTTGAACAATTATCTATTTAAAATTGTTATGAACTTTTTTTTTTTATGATAAAACAATTGTTTTAGTATAAAAGCTTATGCAAAATAAAATAATACTACTTTATTAATATTTCAAAAATTAATAAGAGATTTAAAAAATAAATCAGCTTACCAAATTAGATCAAATAATTATAGCCTTGAATAATTATCTATTTCAAATCATTATTACCTTTCATTTTGTCATAAAACAATTGTTTTTCAACTTACAAGCTTATTAAATAAAATTGTTATTACCTTTCTTTCTGTCATAAAACAATTGCTTTTCAACATACAAGCTTATTTGAAATAAAATAATACTAATTTTTTAATATTTCAAGAATTAGTAAGAGATTTAAAAAATAAATCTATTACCAAACTAGTTTAAATAATTATGACCAGTTCAAACAGTTATTACTATTTGAACAATTATCTATTTCAAATTATTATAAATCAAAAAAGCCATATAGATAATAATTATGATTTATAAATCTAATTGGTTTTTTATTATTATTTCAAAAATTAATAATAGGTATGATAATTAGATTTTTAAAGATTTATATAATTATATTGATTTTAATATTATTCATACCTATATCCATGGAAAGCTAAATGCAATCAAAGTCCACATCAGTTCGTTATGAATCTGCTCATCAATTGAAAATCAAGTCAGAGAGAGTTCATCTCGATCTCTAACAAAATAACCTAGTTGACCTAAGTAATATTTAGGGATGCATGAGTAAGACAAGGAAGAAGGTATATGAGAATAAATATGGAGACATAGCTTCACTGCTCCAAGTGGATGTGGACAATAATCTAATCAAAGCCATCCTTCAGTTTTGGGATCCTTCTTATAAGTGTTTTGTCTTTAATGAAACAGATATAGTACCTGCAATTAAAGAATACATGGTCTTACTTCGTTTTGATTTGCTAAACCTAGAAAAGATTTATTGGTCAAATAAGGTGGGTTATTGTAAAAAGCTTGTCCAAATGCTTGGACTTAGCTTGTCTTAAGTTGATACATGTGTCAAGACAAAAGGTGAAAGTCAGGTTATCCCATGAGGTTTTTTGTAAGACTTCATCTTGGGGCATTTGGATGATAAGCAAGGGTTAATGGCAATGGCTATAGCTCATATGGATTGGTAATCTTTCCAAAAGTCATTGGACATGTTAATGTCGCAGTAATAGACTTTGTCGATCAATTAGAATACAAAGTCAATGCAACACTAACCATTTTAGCAAAAACCATCCGTTCATTGAATTATTATCACAGAAATATCAAACATTAAAACTATTTGAAAAAACTTCAAATTGTTAGTCATTTTATGACTACTATCCACTGAACCCAAACCTAGGTAGGCTGTATACTTAATAATTAAACTTTTGCACCATTCTAATTGATAAACATCTAAAGTGGATTGTGTAATAAAGATTTCAACATTAGACTTCAATTAAGTAGAAAGTTGAGATAGAACATTCTAAACACGAATATAAAAAAGATAGAAAAAAAAGATAAAAAGAAAAGAGTTGATTGTGACAGCATGCAACTGAGACATTCAAATAAATCTAAAATCAATAAGGAAATAACTTCATCTCCTGAGAACTCTTTTTTAATAGAAATATCCATAGTTGAAATGAAAAATGTCCATCCTTCAAATTCGCTTTAAAAAAAAAAGAAAATATCCATTTGAAATCCTTTATAGGCCTATTGATTTTTTTTCTTTCTAAATTAATTAGTATTATTTTGAGTTCAATTTGAAATAGATAATTGTTGACTTTTTGTTCGTCATAAAACAATTGTTCTATTCAACAAGCTTATTCGGATTAAAATAATATTAATTTAATAATATTTCGATAATTAATAAGTAAAAGATTTTAAAAAATAAATATATTTACTGAATAAGTTCAAATAGTCTAACTATTTGAATAATTATCTATTTCAAATCATTATGACATTTTGTTTTGTAATAAAACAATTGTTTTAGTTAATATAAATTATTTAAAATAAAATAATACTACTTTATTAATATTTCAAAAATGAATGAGTAAGAGAATTAAAAAAATGAATTTGTTTACTGAAAAAGTTCAAATAGTTATGACTATCTAAATAATTATCTATTTTAACACATTATGACTTTTTGTTTTGTCAGAAAGCAATTGGATCTATTCATGAAAGCTTATTTTGAATAAAATAATATAAATTTATTAATATTAAAAAACTTAATAAATAATAATTTAAACATAATTTATTTTTTTGAACACGTTTAAATAGTTATGACTATTTAAACAATTATCTATTTCAAATTGTTATGACTATTTGTTTTGTGATAAATCAATTGTTTCTGTTCATACAAGCTTATTCAAAATAAAATAATATTAGTTTATTAAAATTTCAAAAATTAATAAGTAAAAGATTAAAAAAAATCTATTTCCCAAGTGAGTTCAAATAGCTATGACTATTTGAACAAATATTTATTTCAAATCATTATGATCTTTTCTTTGGTCATAAAACAATTGTTTCTATTCATAAAAGTTTATTTGAAATAAAATAATATTAATTTATTAATATTCTAAAAATTAATAAGTTGGAGATTTAAAAAATAAATCTATTTAGCAAACAAGTTCAAATAGTCATGTCCATTTGAACTATTATCTATTTCAAATCGTTATGACATTTTGTTTTGTTGTAAAATAATACCAATGATTAGAATAATTGGTATATTCATACAAAAATTATTCAAAATAAAATAATAATTAATTTATTACTATTTTCAAAAATTAATAAGGATTTAAAAATAAATGTGTTCGTCGAATAAGTTCAAATAGTTAAGACTATTAGAATAATTATCTGTTTCAACTCATTTTGACTTTTTGTTTAGTCATAAATAATTGTTTCAGCTCATACATGCCAA
>NW_019168458.1:0-15000 GCF_002303985.1 Durio zibethinus | reverse complement strand
TATTTATGTATTATCACAGTTATAGATATTTATTTAAATTATATTTATATATTAAATATATTAAAATATTAAATTATATTTATATTTTATATATTAAATATATTAAAATATGAAATTATATTTATATATTAAATATATTAAAATATGAAATTATATTTAAATAAATATCTATAAATAATATAATAATAAAATAAACTAATAAAATAAACAAATAAATAATAAATAAATAATTAAAATAAACTAATAAAATAAACAAATAAATAAGAAATAAATAATAAATAAATAATACAATAATAAAAAAAACAAAGCAAATCGTATTTATTCTATTAATTCTATAATTTGAATTTGATCCGATCAAAATAGGATTTTAGAAAAGGATAGGATAGGATTATTTTTAGAAATAAGGAATAAAGAAATGATGGATAAATACAAGCGATCTTTTCGTAGGCGTTTGCCCCCGATCCAATCGGGGGATCGAATTGATTATAGAAACATGAGTTTAATTAGTCGATTTATTAGTGAACAAGGAAAAATCTTATCTAGGCGAGTAAATAGATTGACTTTAAAACAACAACGATTAATTACTATTGCTATAAAACAAGCTCGTATTTTATCTTCGTTACCCTTTATTAATAATGAGAAACGATTTGAAAGAAGGGAGTCGACCGCTAGAACTAGAACCAGAAATGAGAAACGATTTGAAAGAAGAGAGTCGACCGCTAGAACTACTGCTCTTAGAACCAGAAATAAATAGGCTTACCCTTCAATTGACTCAAAATTATCAAACGTAGACTGATGCTTTATTCAAAAAATCTGATAATCAAAATTGTCGTGTCGTAAGAAAAAAGAAATAAATAAAAGAATCGAATCGGGTTGGGGAAGAAAAATAAATTTTTTTTTTTTTTATTGAGCGTCTTCGCTCATCTTGTTTTCTTGTTTTGATGACCTTATCAGAATTTTTTTATCATATTAATTTCTACTCTACCTCCCTCGAGTTCATTCTCGAGGGAACCCCATTTCATTTAAAGCATTTCGGTGGATTCCTTCCGATCTCCTTATTTTATAATCTCGTTGGAAATCATATAAAGACAATTCCTATTTGAGATAGCTATTTGTGCAAGTATTTTACGATTAAGAAGCAACTGTTTCTTGTACCGATTTTTTATTAATCTACTATAATTATAGGATACCCCCATTCCTCGAATTCCTGCATTTATTCGAGTGATCCACAAACGACGAAAATATCTTTTTTTCCTATCTCTATCCCGATCAGCCGAAACCAAAGCTCTTACTCTTTGTCTCCGAGCTATATATCCCTCTTTCATTCTGGTCATTGAATAAAAGAAATTTTGATGAATAACTAATTCTTTCTTTCAGTTATTCTTTTCTAGTCTATTAATAACAAAACGGATTCTTCCAATGTATAAAATAAAAATTCCAATGGCTTTTGCTACTATAACCGTCCCGCCCACGATTTTTCCTTTTTTCTAGGCATTTCATTTCGCCTTGAAATAAGAAATTGTATTGATACTAGGTATCAAAAAAAGCATATTAACTAAAATAAAGGAGTAAATAGAAATGGATAAATAAATAGTGGGTTCCATCGTTTCTATGGTTACTTCTTAAACGGTGAGGTCCCCTCTATACACCGGAGCTCATTCCTTCATTTAACATTTAATTGGTAACTTGTACAGTTCACACTCTTCGGCTCTACTCATAAATTTTTCAGTAATAGATCTTTCACAACGAGATCTATCTTATACAGTAACGGTATGTAATTAGGAGGATTAATTGGGTAGCTGACCCTGTTAGTCCGTTCTTTGCAAGAGTCGAAGCATAATCTTTTTGCTTTTTAAATAGGATTTTCCCCGCTTAATGGATAAGCATTTGCTACCAATGGGGAATTTTTAAAAAATTCCAAGATTGGATTTGCGCCAATGGAAACCATAAATTTCATACACAATAGAAGGATATGGTAGATCTATCTTTTTTAGATAGTGAACGGAAGAACCCCATTCTATTCACTGGTACTGATCGTTGATACTGAAAAATTGTTTCCTTTTTCTCAGCCCATGATCTGAACAAGTCGCACATACACCCTAGTACATCTTCCTCGGCGCTGAGGACATCCCCGAAGAGCAGGGGCTTTCGTGACATTTCTAATTGGCTGTCTTGCATTTCTAATAAGTTGTTTAATAGTTGGCATGCTGAATCATATACAATCATATACATAATAGACTGGTTTAGATCGATCCTAACCAGATGATTATGAATTACTTCTTTTTCTCTTTAATAGATTAATAAAATATTAATCTATTAAAGAGAAAAAGAAGGAAAGGAATAAGAGGGATTAAATCAATCTAAATCAAAATTAAATGGTGTTCCATTGTCGTCAAATGGTGGTCTTCCATTGCCATTGTCGTCAAATGGTGGTCTTCCATTGCCATTGTCGTCAAATGGTGGTCTTCCATTGCCATTGTCGTCAAATGGTGGTCTTCCATTGCCATTGTCGTCAAATGGTGGTCTTCCATTGCCATTGTCGTCAAATGGTGGTCTTCCATTGCCATTGTCGTCAAATGGTGGTCTTCCATTGCCATTGTCGTCAAATGGTGGTCTTCCATTGCCATTGTCGTCAAATGGTGGTCTTCCATTGCCATTGTCGTCAAATGGTGGTCTTCCATTGCCATTGTCGTCAAATGGTGGTCTTCCATTGCCATTGTCGTTAACTAGTCTCCATTTTTTATTCACTATAGGTTTGTTATTCACTATAGGTTTGTTATTCACTATAGGTTTGTTATTCACTATAGGTTTTTCATTCACTATAGGTTTTTCATTCACTATAGGTTTTTCATTCACTATAGGTTTTTCATTCACTATAGGTTTGTTATTCACTATAGGTTTTTCATTCACTATAGGTTTTTCATTCACTATAGGTTTTTCATTCACTATAGGTTTTTCATTCACTATAGGTCTCGATTCTGTACGCACTATATGATCCACAATTCCATGATCTTTGGCTTCTTTTGCTGACATAAAATTATCTCTTTCCATGTCTTTGTTTATAACCCATCGGGGCTGGCCCGTTCTTTGTACATAAGCCTCTATGATGTCTTCTTGCATTTTCATTACTTCGTCTGTTTCCATGACCCAGTCTTTGAAGCCATCATCCTTAAGCATACTAATAGGTTGATGGATCATTACCCTGATGATATAACATACTTCTAACTCACATAATGAGGCGAGAAGAATAGCTATAGAATTGAACAACCGTACAGGCATTTTTTGCGCATTGCATACGGCTTTACAATTGCATACGGCTTTACAATGGAATTCTCTTTTTTCTTTCATCGAAAAAAAGAGAAAATATAGAGTCTATTAGACCCAGATTAATAAATAATCCAATTACCATCCTTCTTTTTCTTTTTTTTCGGAAAAGTTTAAAAATACTATGATGGCTCCGTTGCTTTATATATTTATTTCGTCTGTGATTCAGCAATCCCAAAGTTTCTTTTTTTTTTTTCAAAAAAAAAAGAAAGAAAAAAAATAGTCTTTTTTTTTTTCGTACTCTTTCATAACATAAATATTGTTAATAGCCTCTGGTAGGAAAAGAAAAAAAGTTTGTGACGCCTGAGATGGGCCCACGATAGCTAAGATCAAATTGGAAATGCCCCTTCTCTCATACTACTCTTTCGATACATAATCTAATATTTTTTTTGAAAAAAAAAAAAAGAAATAAAAAAAAATTTCATATCGAATTCAAAGTGCCATGCTATTATTACTTACTAATTCATATTTCATATGGCGAAGGCATAGTCTTCTTTTTTCTTTCCATCAATAATAAAAAAAAAAAACTCATTGGCGCCGAGCGTGAGGGAATGCTCTGCGTTTGGTAATTTCTCCTCCGACCAAGAGAAAAGCTGCGATTGAAGCGGTCAATCCCATGGCTAGTGTATGCACATCTGGTTCCACTGCTTGCATAGTATCAAAAAGAGATAATCCAGATACTATCCCTCCGCCAGGAGAGTTTATAAAAAAAAACAGGTCTCGGCTATTACTCTCTATACTGAGATAGATCATAATACCCGCAAGTTGATTCGAGGTCTGGATATCAAGCTCTTTGCCCAAAAAAGCAATCTTTCTCGATAAATTCGGTTGATTAGGATAAAATTGTATCCCTTAGTAGCCGTACAGGCACCTTTTGATGCATACGGTTCAACAAAAATTGCGAAAAAAAATCAATGTGTAGATTCCAGCCATCCTTTGTTTTTTCTAGTCGGACCTTTCTAACTTCTAATTTCTAATGAAGGGGCTTTTTCTTACATTTTTTAAATAAAATGAAATTTAAAATTAAATTAAAGAAAGATGAGTTTTGGCCCGTTTTCCTATAATATAGAAAAAATTCGCTAAACTTATTGCACAAACTTTTCATTGATCCATTTTTTTTTCATTGCGATTCAATCCAAATCACGATGTCATTTTCTTGTTCCTGAATGGGGTTCGTCAATTTTTTATTCAATTTTTTTAGGTTTATGCTCTACTCCGAGTAAAGATCTGCCCGATTTTTATTTGCACATATAGGACAAATGACCCAATACCACGTCTTTTTGCTATGATTTCATTTCCTTTTTTTATTTTAATTTAATTCCTTTTTCTTTCATGTTTTTCGCCAAATATTCAACGTATTTCCCATATTATTCGATTGATTAACAGTTTGAAATCGCTCTTATTTATAATTAAAAAAAAAAGAAAAATTATGATTATGATATAGGTGGTAATCATAAATATATTACCAATTGGGTTTTTTCTAAACGGAGCCTGGATACTTCATTTTATCAGTCCAACCAAGCCAACCATAAATCATTCTAATTGAAAATATTAATCTGGATACACCCCCATGAAATGGATCTCTAATTGCACTTCATTACACTTCCCGCTACAAATTTTTGATAATTCAATCAATCTTTTTGGGGCGAAACAGGGGATATCTCGATCGGGCGAGAGAACGGGGGAATCCCATATGACCCAATATATTTGACAAGTCGCACTATATGTCAACCCAGCTTGCATCGTTATCTCCCGGAACTTGAAAAGGAACTTTTGGAATACCAACAGGCATAAAGTAAAAAGAATGTAAAATTATATTTCGCTTTGATTGTGGAAGCGTAATACGTAATGTAATACGTAATAATGGTCTTATCTTAATAATATGTAATATTATATTTCACTTTGATTGTGGAAGCGTAATACGTAATGTAATACGTAATAATGGTCTTATCTTAATAATATGTAATATTATAATATGTAATATTATATTTCACTTTGATTGTGGAAGCGTAATACGTAATGTAATACGTAATAATGGTCTTATCTTAATAATATGTAATATTATAATATGTAATATTATATTTCACTTTGATTGTGGAAGCGTAATACGTAATGTAATACGTAATAATGGTCTTATCTTAATAATATGTAATAATGGTCTTAATAATATGGGCCTTTATCATATTTTATACATAGATAGACTAAGGCCATAAAATAAAGAAAGGCGGAATGAATGAAAGAGAATTCTTACGAATAGGTCCTTTGAATGATGAACAAATAGGGATGCATTCATTCATAAAAAATAGGATCAACCCCCATTGCGTATTGATACTTATCGAGTATAGAATAGATCTGCTTCTCTTTTTTCTTCTGAGCCGAATTCTTCCCTTATTACTAATGGAATAGAACAAACATTAATCCTTTCTCCGAAAGAATCCACCGAAAAGGGGAGGTATTCCAATGCAATAAAGTTACATAGTGTCTATTTTTCGTTGATTTGATAAAGGGGTATTTCCATGGGTTTGCCTTGGTATCGTGTTCATACTGTCGTATTGAATGATCCCGGTCGCTTGCTTTCTGTTCATATAATGCATACAGCTCTGGTTGCTGGTTGGGCCGGTTCAATGGCTCTATATGAATTAGCTGTTTTTGATCCCTCCGATCCCGTTCTTGATCCAATGTGGAGACAAGGTATGTTCGTTATACCCTTCATGACTCGTTTAGGAATAACCAATTCATGGGGCGGTTGGAGTATTACGGGGCGGACTATAACAAATCCGGGTATTTGGAGTTACGAAGGTGTGGCCGGAGCACATATTGTGTTTTCTGGCTTGTGCTTCTTGGCAGCTATCTGGCATTGGGTATATTGGGATCTAGAAATTTTTTGTGATGAGCGCACAGGAAAACCCTCTTTGGATTTGCCCAAGATTTTTGGAATTCATTTATTTCTCTCAGGAGTGGCTTGCTTTGGCTTTGGCGCATTTCATGTAACAGGATTGTATGGTCCTGGAATATGGGTGTCCGACCCTTATGGACTAACCGGAAAGGTACAACCTGTAAATCCAGCGTGGGGCGTGGAAGGTTTTGATCCTTTTGTTCCGGGAGGAATAGCCTCTCATCATATTGCAGCAGGGACATTGGGCATATTAGCGGGCTTATTCCATCTTAGTGTCCGTCCGCCCCAACGTTTATACAAAGGATTACGTATGGGAAATATTGAAACCGTCCTTTCCAGTAGTATAGCTGCTGTCTTTTTTGCAGCTTTTGTTGTTACTGGAACTATGTGGTATGGTTCAGCAACTACCCCCATCGAATTATTTGGTCCTACTCGTTATCAATGGGATCAAGGATACTTCCAGCAAGAAATATATCGAAGGGTTAGTGCTGGGTTAGCCGAAAATCAAAGTTTATCAGAAGCTTGGTCTAAAATTCCTGAAAAATTAGCTTTTTATGATTACATTGGCAATAATCCGGCAAAAGGAGGATTATTCAGAGCGGGTTCAATGGACAACGGGGATGGAATAGCCGTTGGGTGGTTAGGACACCCTATCTTTAGAGATAAAGAAGGGCGTGAACTTTTTGTACGTCGTATGCCTACTTTTTTTGAAACATTTCCGGTTGTTTTGGTAGACGGAGACGGAATTGTTAGAGCGGATGTTCCTTTTAGAAGGGCAGAATCGAAGTATAGTGTCGAACAAGTAGGTGTAACTGTTGAGTTCTATGGTGGCGAACTCAATGGAGTGAGTTATAGTGATCCTGCTACTGTGAAAAAATATGCTAGACGTGCTCAATTGGGTGAAATTTTTGAATTAGATCGTGCTACTTTGAAATCCGATGGTGTTTTTCGTAGCAGTCCAAGGGGTTGGTTTACTTTTGGGCATGCTTCGTTTGCTTTGCTTTTCTTCTTCGGACACATTTGGCATGGTGCTAGAACCCTGTTCAGAGATGTTTTTGCCGGTATTGATCCAGATTTGGATGCTCAAGTGGAATTTGGAGCATTCCAAAAACTTGGAGATCCAACTACAAGAAGACAAGTAGTCTGATGCAAGATTGCTTTGTTATTTTTCGCTTCTATTTTCTGTTTGTGATTTGACATAGGCTGCTGTAAAAATCTTGATTAAAATCGCTGCCTTTTCTTTGATTCTTGTTCTTTCGTTATTTTATTCGGGAGATGATTCTAAATAAATAGGTACGGAAGCTATAATTGTAAACCACGATCGAATTTATGGAAGCATTGGTTTATACATTCCTCTTAGTATCTACTCTAGGGATAATTTTTTTCGCTATCTTTTTTCGAGAACCGCCTAAAGTTCCAACTAAAAAAATGAAATGATTTTTCATTATCTCAATTGAAGTAATGAGCCTCCCAATATTATATTGGGAGGCTCATTACTTCAATTAGTCCCCGTGTTCCTCGAATGGATCCCTTAATTGTTGAGAGGGTTGCCCAAAGGCAGTATATAAGGCGTACCCAGTAAAACTTACAAGTAAACCAGATATAGAGATGGCGACTAAAGTTGCTGTTTCCATTATTATATAATTATATAAATAATATATATAAATATAAATATAAATATAAATAATATAAATATAAATATAATTTCAAGATCACAATGGATCTATGATAAGATCGTTTATTTACAGCGGAATGATATACAAAGTCAACAGATCTCACTGAATACAAAATAAGATTTATGGCTACACAAACCGTTGAGGGTAGTTCTAGATCTGGTCCAAGACGAACTGTTGTAGGGGATTTTTTGAAACCATTGAATTCGGAATATGGTAAAGTAGCTCCTGGATGGGGAACGACTCCTTTGATGGGTGTCGCAATGGCTTTATTTTCGATATTCTTATCTATTATTTTGGAGATTTATAATTCTTCCGTTTTACTGGATGGAATTTCGCTGAATTAGATTCACAAGAACCACGAAGCCTCGCTTTTCAATACAAAAAGTGAAACTTTTAGTTCTCGGATTTTTTTTAGCCCATTCTATTTTGGTAGTTCGACCGCGAAATTTTTTTTGTTTCTGTATTTCCGGAATATGAGTGTGTGACTTGTTATAATTGATCCTATTGATAGTACAGAAAATGGGTCTGTCCTCTTGATCGAGATAGTTTTATCCCGTCGGATAGCCATTCTAGTATCTGGAGCACGGAATATATGAAATGGATCACGAAGTATTCGAACTATGATTCATACTTAATATTCAAACCTCGCGGCCGGACTCAAAAAAAAAAAAAATTTTCAAAGAAAGAGGTTTTTTATTTATAAATCGAGAAATTTTTTCTTCTTTCAAACT
The DNA here is from genome assembly GCF_002303985.1 of Durio zibethinus. Next base: position 6,373 of record NW_019168458.1, on the reverse strand, counting down.
CTCATTTAGTTTATGCTTATTTTGATCAAAGGACAAACCTTTCTTTTCTTTGTATTTTTATTTATTATATCTATTCTATTCATTGAATAAGTGATGATCCAATAATTCTTACTCAAAGAATCTTTGGACTTAGTTTGAAGGTTTTATTGAATCATCGCGGTTCTGGTATGAATCTGAAGTTTCAATTGATTCATAGGGTCTTAACAAGAGAATTCCTATTAAAAATAAAGAAAACAAGAATAAAGCCACATTCCATATAAATAACAAATCAAAGCAAAGAAAAAGAAAAGAAATAAGTAGGTAAATAGAAGATTCAAGAGGCCTGATCAACATAAAGACGAATGCGCCGACTTGATTTTTTGGCATTATAATTACAACTACAAAAAAGAGCTTTCGGATTTTTACTCTTTTGTGTCTTCAGATAAAATTGAATGAAAAGATTAAGAAGTTTCAAACTTTCTATTCCATATCCGTTTCAGCTATTATTTGGGTGTTTTTGTTTGAGCTGTACGAGATGAAATTCTCATATACGGTTCTCAGGGGGGGAGTCCTCTTGGTTTACCTATCTCAATAAAGTCTATGATTGGTTCGAAGAACGCCTCGAGATTCAGGCGATTGCAGATGATATAACTAGTAAATATGTTCCTCCTCATGTTAACATATTTTATTGTCTAGGAGGAATTACGCTTACTTGTTTTTTGGTACAAGTAGCTACAGGATTTGCTATGACTTTTTACTATCGTCCAACCGTTACTGAGGCTTTTACTTCTGTTCAATACATAATGACTGAAGCTAACTTTGGTTGGTTAATCCGATCAGTTCATCGATGGTCGGCAAGTATGATGGTCTTAATGATGATCCTGCACGTATTTCGTGTCTATCTCACTGGTGGTTTTAAAAAACCTCGCGAATTGACTTGGGTTACAGGCGTGGTTCTGGCTGTGTTGACTGCATCTTTTGGTGTAACAGGTTATTCCTTACCTTGGGACCAAATTGGTTATTGGGCAGTCAAAATCGTAACAGGCGTTCCGGAAGCTATTCCGGTAATAGGATCGCCTTTGGTAGAGTTATTGCGTGGAAGTGCTAGTGTGGGACAATCCACTTTGACCCGTTTTTATAGTTTACACACTTTTGTATTACCCCTTCTTACTGCTGTATTTATGTTAATGCATTTCCTAATGATACGTAAGCAAGGCATTTCTGGTCCTTTATAGAGAATATAGACCATAGCTATATTGTAACCAATCATTTATCTTATTACTTGCCAATCATTTATCTTATTACTTGGGGGAGGAACAATAGTATTTCATTGCTACAAATATGGATTGTTGAAAAAAAAAAAAAAATAAGACATGTATTTGGATATTTCCTTTCAACTCCACAATATTCTATTATTTATTTGATATGACATGAATAGTTGAAGGGAATTCCCCGAAGAGAAAATGGATTATGGGAGTGTGTGACTTGAACTATTGATTGGGCCATGCAGAAATATGCCTTTATCTGCTACATTGGAATTCACAACCAAATGTGTCTTTGTTCCAACCACCGTGTAAGCCCCATACAAAGGATAGGCTGGTTCGCTTGAAGAGAATCTTTTCTATGATCAGACCTGACGATGTCGTGTATGAACAGGGCTCCGTAAGATCCAGTAGAATAAGTGATTTGGCATAATGCAAATTAGATTTTATTTATTTATTTTTATTTTTTTTTTACTTTCTTATCTTAATAGTATGAAAATACATTCATTTCTTCTGCATCGACCCGATTTATTATTATTATACTATCGGAGTGAAACAAGGGATCTAAAGAAGAGCAAAGGCTAGACTATATTAGTAACAAGTAAATCCTTTGTATGTAAAAAATCTCGATATATTTTTGGGATAAAGGTGAATCGCAAGGCCTAAGACGACCCAGAAAGCACTTGATCACGATCAACTTTGTACGCCTACTTGGGTATTGAGCATTTACCTGTAAAAATGGCATTCCTTGGAATGTATAGTTGCAACTTCGTAAAATGGAATCAGGTAACTTTTTTCTTACATATGAAATCATTCATATATGTGTGGATAACATATAGATTCATTTTATATGTATCCGTTTGTATCCATTTGATTCGATTGATTTTTGCTTGAGCCGGATGATGAAAAATTATCATGTCCGGTTCCTTCGGGGGATGGATCTAGAAAAATTCACCTATCCTAATAACAAAAAAACCTGACTTGAACGATCCTGTATTAAGAGCTAAATTAGCTAAAGGTATGGGTCATAATTATTATGGGGAACCCGCATGGCCCAATGATCTTTTATATATTTTTCCAGTAGTAATTCTCGGTACTATTGCTTGTAACGTAGGCTTAGCGGTTCTAGAACCTTCAATGATTGGTGAACCCGCGGATCCATTTGCAACTCCTTTGGAAATATTACCTGAATGGTATTTCTTTCCTGTATTTCAAATACTTCGTACAGTACCTAACAAGTTATTGGGTGTTCTTTTAATGGTTTCAGTACCTGCGGGATTATTAACAGTACCTTTTTTGGAAAATGTTAATAAATTCCAAAATCCATTTCGTCGTCCAGTAGCGACAACCGTTTTTTTGATTGGTACTGCGGTGGCCCTTTGGTTGGGTATTGGAGCAACATTACCGATTGATAAATCCCTAACTTTAGGTCTTTTTTAAATTGAATCAATTTTAAAATAAAATATCATGATGTGCGTATCTAGGGAGTAGTCACTTCAAAGTCAAAGTGAATTCTCCCTAGATACATTTATTCAATTCTGGTCCCAATATATGGATTGTGCTGAAGGTTCAAAATCCATTTTCGTTTTTTTTTTTTTTTCTAATTTTCTAAAGTAAAAAAAAAAAAATGAAATAAATCCTAAATCCAATGGATTTAAAATTTTGGTAAATCAATTTCGCAATGCTTTTCTACTTCTTTTCTAGAATGCCCAATATTTGTTTTACATCTTCTATGCGAAAGTGTTCAATTTTCATAAGGTCTTCTTGACTGTTATTCAAAAGGTCCAATAATGTATGTATATTGGACTTTTTGAGACAATTATAGATCCTGGGAGGCAATTCTGATTGGTCAATAAAAATATATTTCAATGCTATTTCTTTTTTCTTTTTTCTTAGTTTAGCTAATCTATCATGAAAAGGAAAAAAAGGTAAAGTAACGTTGTGTTGATTGTTTTCTAAATGTAAGTTTTCTTCTTCCGCATCTAGAAAGGGAATAAATAAATCAATCAAATTCCGAGAGGCTTCATGAAGTGCTTCTTTAGGAGTTAAACTTCCATTTGTCCATATTTCTAGAAAAAGTATCTCCTGTTTTTCATTATCATTCCCATAACAATGAATACTATGATTCGCATTTCGAACAGGCATGAATACAGCATCTATAGGATAACTTCCGTCGTGAAAGTTCTTTGGCGTTTTTATACCGTATCCTCTATTTCTCTCGATTTGTAATCCAATACACAAATCAATTGGTTCGGTTAGGCTAGCTATATGCTGTGTATTATCAACGATTTCCACAGAAGGCGGTAAGATGATGTCTTGAGCAGTTACATATCCGGGACCCTTGGCACAAATAAAGGCGTTACGAGTTCCATACAAATTACTTCTCAATACAATTGCTTTTAAATTCATTAAAATTTCATGTACTGATTCTTGAATACCTACTATGGTAGAATATTCGTGTGGTATTTTCTCAGATTTTGCACGTGTAATACATGTTCCTTCTATTTCTCCAAGCAAAGCTCTTCGCATCGCAATGCCTATTGTGTCGGCTTGGCCTTTCATAAGTGGAGACAGAATAAAGCGTCCATAATAAAGACGCTTACTATCTGTTCTTGATTCAACACACTTCCACTGCAGTGTCCGAGTAGAGACTTTTACTTTCTCTCGAACCATAGTAATATTATTTTATTTGATCAGATCATTGAATCATTTATTTCTCTTGAAATCTCTTTAGTGTTTATTTCTACACACGTTTTTTTTAGGAGGTCTACAGCCATTATGTGGCATAGGGGTTACATCCCGTACGAAACTTAATAGTATACCACTTCTACGAATAGCTCGTAATGCTCCATCTCTTCCGAGACCAGGACCTTTTATCAGAACTTCCACTCGTCGCATACCTTGGTCTACTACTGCTCGAATAGCATTTCTCGCTGCGGTTTGAGCAGCAAAAGGAGTCCCTCTTCTTGGACCCTTGAATCCACAAGTACCGGCGGAGGAAGAAGAAATTACCTGACCCCGTACATCTGTAATAGTAACAATGGTATTGTTGAAACTTGCTTGAACATGAATAACTCCTTTTGGTATTCTACGTGCACTTTTCCGTGCACTACTGCGCCCATTCCTACGTGAACCAACTTTTGGTATAGGTTTTGCCATATTTTATCATTTCATAAGGATAAGTCAGAGATATATGGATATATCCATTTCATGTCAAAACAGATCTTCTATTTTTATTTGTTCATCGCTTTCTTTAAGATTAGTTTCTTTTCTTTAACTTTAAGGAGTTCTTTTTAGAATAGAAAGATTATCCTTGTCTCTGTTTATGTCTCGGGTTGGAACAAATTACGACAATTCGTCCCCTCCTACGGATTAGTCGACATTTTTCACAAATTTTACGAACGGAAGCCCTTATTTTCATAGTTGTTATTCCTTAAATTTTTCCGAATCTACTTATTGGAAGAAAATAAGTTTCTTGAAATTTTTGAACCTTGAATTGGATCCCCCTGAAAGGAATCTTGAAGTTGAAAAAACTACCTAATCGTTCGAATCCTTGTTGCGGAGTCTATAAATTATACGCCCCCTGGTTGAATCATAAGCACTTACTTCACTTTTGTTGACTCTATCCCACGGTGGTATACGTATAAAACTCGATCGGACCCTTCCTGAAACATAACCTAGAATCAGATCTTCATTATCTAAAGGAATCTGGAGTGGACGTGATTCACTAATTAAACCTCCATGAATCCATTTTTGTTCTTTTATTCCAGGTAAAACTTCCTTGACGTATCAACTACTGTAGGGCAGGAGGAGTTCTATTAGACAACCCGTGCTTTTTTTTTTCACAAATGGAAAGTTTCGGATTCGGATACAATTCGGATGTTAGACAGATTACCATATATAACACAAAATTTCTCCGCCGATTCCTTCTAGTCGAGCCTCCCGGTCTGTCATTATACCCCGAGAAGTAGAAAGAATTACAATCCCCATCCCGCCTAAAATTCTAGGAATTTGTTGATAGTTAGAATAGATTCGTAGACCGGGTCGACTGATCCGTCGTAAATTTAAAATAGTTCTATATGGTCCTTTCCTATTCCTTCTATGCCGTAGGGTTAAAACCAAAAAATATTTGTTTCTTTCCCGATGTTTCCTTATGTTATCGATAAAACCTTCTCGTAAAGTATTTTAACAATGTTTTCAGTGATCGTTAGTAGATCCTATTCGAATCGTTCCTTTTCTATTCATGTCAGCATTTCGTATAGAAGTTATTATGTCAGCAATAGTGTCCTTACCCATGGTAAACTAAAATTATTGTTGCTCCCGAATTTTGATATAACCAACATGTTCTTTTTTTTTTTTTACTTAGTAAAGGTTATACGTGAGACACAATCTACTAATTAAATCTATGTCATTTAAATACTCTAATTTAAATACTTATAACTATATAAAGACGGTCTGATCAAATTATAATACCTCAGGACTAATGAAAATTTTAGTGAAATTTAACTGTCTCAATTCCCCGCGAATCGTACCATAAAAATTCGAGTTCTTTTGGATCCCTTTTGATCAAACAAGGTGCGCACATCAATGCTTTATAGAAAGTTGTCGTTGATTTCTTACAATGTACAAACAGCTTCTGAATTCACTTCTGATCTGTTCTAGAGGTGCCATTTGCGTACTGCTTTCTTGATCACAGCAACGAATAACGTCACCCAATATGAGCTATATCGGGCCGATTACTAGCCTCCTATGACTCGAATACACATTAATTCTCGGGTCCCCCGCTGTTATTCTTGTACATTTCAAATGGGTCCTGAGGTTGAATCATTTTTTTTAATCTCTTCTTTCAATGGAATCAAGGACGAAGAAAAAAAGAAGAATATTGTTTGTCCAAAAAAAAAAAAAAAAGGAAACCCGCAATTGGTTTTTTTTATTCCCAAGACTTCTTCCTTTGGTTCTATATTCCTATCCTGAAATTAATGAATTGAGGTTGTGTTATAGGCATTGTTGGACGCCCGTATTTTGGAAATGCCGTTTTCCTTGCCGTATATTGTTACGGCTGACTCCGTCTCATTTTTCATAAAGTATTTTCCTGCCCGGTTTAACGGGGACAGGGCTTACCCCAATTACTC
>NW_019168457.1:0-20058 GCF_002303985.1 Durio zibethinus | reverse complement strand
GCTTACTGATTTTTTTTCTTTCTTGGATCTCATTACCATGAAAAAAGCATCCAACCAGGTTGCTCACATCAATTGTGGACACTGCCAATATAACATTAATGTATCCATATGGAGCTCCATCAGTTAAATGTGCTGTCTGTCAATATGTTACTAATGTTGGTGTAAGTATGATGAATTGATGCAACTTTCATTAGTGCAACTATTAAGATTTGCAGACTTAATTTGCTTGATAGTAGTCATTCCTTTTCTTCGTATCTTGTTGCTTGTTTTCTGATATACTAAGTCACATGATAAAAGTTTCAGTTTTCAAAATCTTTAAATTCTTTAGCAATATTTCTGTAGGTATTTGGTCCGTTTGTAAATGTCTTCATTTATTTGGTTTGTTCGAGGTTGCTGCAAGCTTCTTTCTGTTCTGATGTACAGAACATAATTATTTTTTCTTGTTTTTGTGTCTTCTGTCTATGCCTTCTCTCTTTCTCTCTCTAAGAGAATTGAACTTTGGGGCAATACCTCTCAAACTTGGTCTTACTTCCCAGCTTAACTAGTAGCAGTTGGTAGATTCAGGGCTGGATCAGTTTTAGCGGCAATCGGATCAGGTTCCTTTCCTGAAACAGGCTTTGGGGTGAATTTAGGTGTTGGGTCTCTTAGGCAAATTTAGGAATGGATAGGGCAATTTTTGTTGGTACCCCTTTCATTGCCACCCTGTTAATGGCCATTTACTTCTCAAATATGCAGAATTTGCAAATCCCTTCAGCCTGCTGAATATTTTTATTTATTTATTTATTTTTACAAACCGATATTTTAAACATATTAATATTTTCAAGAAATTGAATGCCCCTGGAGTAATATTCATATATTCTTAGAAAGCTTTGTCTTTGCTATTTCCCTTTGGAAGTGAATTAAATTATATTTAATCATAAGGATAAGTATTTATTCTTTGCTTATGTCCATGCAATAAATATTTTTGAGCACCTTTATGAGATACTGTTTATACATTTTTGTCTAGAGAAAATCTATTTAGTGCTCTACCTATTCTCACTCTCTATTTCTCATCTATCTTTCAGATAGGGAGGTTTTCACTTCCCGTAAACAGAACTATTGGGTTAACTGCAGCTGGGACTATGCCATCTACTTCAACAGTAAGTTCTTGAAGTTTGTTATTGTTTTCTATAATGAGAAAATATAGATGGTTTTGAATTATTAACTGTTTACTGAATCTAACATTTTGCATCTAATGCCATGTTCTCAGAGCCAATCAGTTGTAGTTGAGAACCCTATGTCTGTTGACGAGAGTGGCAAATTGGTAAGCGTTTTGGTTTTAACTGCATATATTTATTATTTGTGCTTTTCATTTTCTTTAGCTTTTATAAAAGTTGAAAAGGGGTTGGAGGAGGAAAAAATTGCTGATAAAATTGTGATATTGCAGGTGAGCAATGTCATGGTTGGTGTAACAACCGGAAAAAGTTGATCCAATGAGATCTTTTAGTTTGGCTGGTCTTTGCTTGAGGAGAATGTAAACAAACATTGGTTATAATTGCCAGAAAATTGGTTTTGTACGTTATGGTGAAAATGGAAATTCCATTAACACTAACTTTTAATGAATTGTTTCTGTGTCCATGTCCATGATGAGGTAGGGAAAATGTGTGATGTACATTTTGTGTCTTAGAAAGATGGATAGTGTCATTTATATTATTTGAGAAAGTGAAATAATGTTTGCTCCATTTGCAGTTTAGCTTAGTGAATATGTTTATCTACTAACATATTTTCTCTGCTTCTATTCAACCTCTCTTCCCTTAACTATATGCCTTTTTATGTATATATATAAATATATATATATGTTGGCGAGTTTGTCTCACTTGAAGTTGCACTTAAAGGTAAATCTGAGATTTCTATTATGAAAACAAGAAGAAAGGCTTAAACCTTATTCAAGTATAGGAGCAAATTAAAGAATAAGGCTGACAAAGTTATGAGTTATATTTTTTAAATTGTGATTGGTTAATTGTAATACAATGCTTGTAGGTGATATATTATTGAATTATATGCTATCTTTTGCCCTACTTGAAGAAATATAGGTAAAAAAAAAATGGCTATAATCAAATTGCAACAAAATGCAAACATCAAGTTTAAGGTTACTAAAGCTTCTTTAACAAAAGAAAAAAGTTACTAGAGTTTTAGTTTCTTGCTATGCTTGGCTTGGGGAGGTTGAATTAAACACTACCCTTACATGTAAGCCAAAATTTTTATCCTCATCAATGTTACAATCCATACAGGTGCAACTTAACATTATTATAAAAACAGAAGCGATACCATACTGTTCTAATTCCTTCACCATTCATACAAAACCACAGGACAAGTGACAAATGAAAGTAAAAACGACAAACAGTGGACAAAAAGTAACAGCAAAGCGACAAACAGTTGAACAAACGTATAAAAAGATCATAGCATTTCAGATTTGAAGTTTGGTGTTTGAGTTTGAGCTTTTAGGTTTAAGGTTCTAGGTTTTTTTTTTTTTTTTTAAAGTTTTTTGGTTGATTAGGAGGTAGAGGTGGTAGTTCTAAGAGGATTTTCAGAAAGGCAAGTTCGGAAGAGTTGAAAATAATGCGTAGGATACTCCGCAGCGAGGCACGAAGTGCTGATTGGAGAGTGGCATATGAAACATATTGACACAGAAGATCCATAGAACATATGTGTATAAGCATAGGGAAATAGAAATTAAGCAAAATTCTGATTCTTCTTCATTCACACAACACAATGAATACAATATTATCTCATTTCTCACTAGCACTCAGCAGTTGTTTGTTATCTCGAAACAACAGAATTAAGCAACCCATCAGAGGCCAAGAGGAATCCCATAAATCTTTATGCCCAAACCACCCAAGGAATCAGCAACAAAACAAAAGCAAACTCCCTATTCAAGCAACCAGCATCCGACCTCCGCCTATCACCCTTCACCTCCCCCACCGGCTCAAACATTGGAGGTGGCGGCGGTGGCGGTGGGGCAATGCCATGGACAAGGCCAGCATCACCACCGTAGACAGTGTAGTTGAGGAGTGCGGCAATGCCGTGGACAGCAATGGCTGATGTGAGGTAAAGATCGGGGTAGGAAATCCGCGAGGCATCAAGAGTGAAGTTGGAGAGGGACCTGTTGGTTATGAGGATGGATTTGGAAGGAAGCAAAGTAGGCAACCGAGAGAAAGGCTTGAAGAGGGTGAGTTTGAGAAAGTGAGGCGTTGCGGAACAATGTGGTAAGGGACGACAAAAGGTCAAAGGAGGCGGCGGTGGTGGAGGAAGTTGGGACTGGGAATGGGAAGAAAGAATCATCAGAAGGGACAAAAAGGGTAGCTGAAAGTGGAAGCATGAGGAGGTCGTAGGCCGAAAGCATGTTTGCCCAGTTGTTGAAGTCGCCAGCTCCAATGAGAGCGTCGATTATGTTGTTAAGTTGATGCTGATGTAGCGGAGGAGGTGGTGGTGGAAGAGGCCGCAGATGGTGGTGTTCGGCAGCAAAAGCAGAAATGGAAAAGAGAAAGAGGAGAAAGAAGAGAGGGTATTTAGTCATGACTCGTGAGATAAAGAAAGACACGGAGTGGTTTTGGTTTTTGTGATAAACGAAGATTATGGTATCCAATACTAACTGACTCCCTCACTCATAACTAACTCTTCCCGCCAAAACTCCTATGCTGGAGTGGCATTATTGTAATTATGAGATTATGATGGGGGCCCTCTTGGTTGCATATTCCTAACAGCATTTTGAATACCATGCACAATACACTCCACTCTCCTTTGATTTCCGTTTTTTTTTTTTCAACTAATTATTGTATATAATTAATATCATAATTGGCCTTTGTATTTTAAGAAAAAATTTTAATGTGATACCTCTATTTTTAAAATATATAATATGATATCTATACAATTATTTTGTATGTCAATTCAATACTTGAAATTAGCCTAAGCCAAGTCGAATCCACCTCAAAGGAGCAATGGATTCGACCTAATTTAAAACAATTTTGACTTGTTTTAGGCTGTTGCCAATATAAATATAACACAAAGGAATTTAAAATTTTTCAATTTTCAAAACTAAGGATCATAACTTGATATCATTGAAAACAAACATACAAGGCAATTAGCAATGAAAAAAATTGTTTTTCTTGTCTTCATTGATTCGTCAAACACAAATTCACCAAGAACATCAAGTTAGATTGTAGCAAACTATCAACTGTCTAAGTATCTAGTGTATAATAGTAGTCCACACCAATAAGAGTGATAACAAGAAGCTTGCCAATTTCCATATATGTTAGTAGAAATATTGATTGCCTTTATAGTTTTCTAGATTTTGCTTGACTCATGAGATTGAATGAATTGTATAAGGAAAGTAGTGGTCAAGCCTTTTTAAGTGGAGGAACTGTTGATCTAAGCTTACTCAAAATAGGTCTTGGATCTTTAACTATTTTCCTTAGAATTTTAATTTATTTAATTTAATTATATATTCAAGTTTCTAATTTCTTTTAATTAGGTAAAACTTAATGTTACCCAATTTAATTTTTTACAAGTTACATCTTTTATTTGTGTGATCCGTTAAATTTTTTAACATGTTAATAATAAATATAAGGATTGTAATTCTCAATTGATTTGGATTAGATGAATCAAACCATTTGAGTTCATCATTAATTCTTCAATTAATCAATTTTATATTTATAAATTATGATTGTAATCTAATAATGAGTTAAGATCATAGTTGTTAATTTTATTTTGGTATTGATCGTATCGGTCGATACGCTATAGTTATATCAAAATATAACACACTTAAAGATAATTTTTCATACTGAATTTAGTATCGAGTAATATCAGTTGTTCCCGTTAATTTTACCCTATTTCGGTAAATTTTGATGGAATAACATATTTCGATCGATACGTAAATGTAAAATATATTTTATAATATTTAACTTATTTTTTGTTATTTAATTATTTTTAACCTAATAAAAATAAAATTAATTTATAAAATAACTCTTAAAAATTGAGTTTCTTTTATCTTTTAAAATTTTTTTATATTTTATTTTTTCAAACTTAAGTTTATAAGTATTTCAATTTTTTTCAAGAAAAGCAATTATACTCTTTTATAAAGTTTAACAATTATAAAATCTCGATTAATTTTTTTCATTTCTTTGTTTTTATCTTAATATTTATATAAAAAAATACTTATTTAAATATCATATGATTAGATTAATTATTTAAAAATATAATGAAAATTATATGATATTATTTTTTGTATTTTTAAATTTATTTATTTGATTTTTGAATATATTGCATTTTTATTTTGTATATTATTAATAATATTATAATGTGTAAGTTTATGAATATTTATAAATATATTTGTATTAAATTAAAAAATCTAAAATAATATACTGAAATAATTAATATCGATAAATATTGTATTTTTTAAAAAATTGAAACGTTATTTGGTATGATATTAAAAATCTTGGTTAATACCACTTAATTGTTAAGAAAAACCAATAAAATTTGATTAATCTACTTGTGTTTAGTTAATTTTTTAATATAATTATTATCTTTTTTCATTACTTAATATCTCAATTTAATATTTAGTTTGAATTAATGTCTACCCAATTAGTTTAACCCTTTTAAGTTTGGAGTTGAACAATTAACTTCCTTGAATAAGCATATTACAACTTTCTATAAATTATTGTAATTTCCTTCTAAAGCATATATATTCTATGAGTTTTATCTAAAAAGTAAATAATATAAAATAATATACTAACTTGAATGTAAAGAATACCTTAGCTAATAAAAGTAATATTTAACGACAAGTGGTTGGTTCAATCGGTTAGACTTATCCTCCTCGATGAAGAGATTTTGAGTTCGAATTCTGTCGGTGGTCACTTGTTAAGATCATCTTGAATGCATAATTTACAGTCACTTATCTTAAACTGTCAGGTATAATATATTTTATTCTGAATTAAGAAACTGAGTAACTTATCTATCTTCGAATTTTTTTCATAAAAAAAAATTTAGCATGATATACATAAAAGAACTAGTTCAATTAATTTTAGGGCATACATCCCAAATAGGCATATATCCTATTGATGCGAGGGAGAGAGAGAAAGGAAGGGAGGGAAGAAGAAAAGAAAGAAAATGAAAAATAAAAATAAAAACTTTTTAAATTTTGTTTTTAAAAAATAAAAATGTAATTTTTTAAAAAAAATTATTCTTTTCAAAAATAGAAAATAATTTTTTAGACATTTTGAAAATTTTAAACAATGAAATTTAAAATGATGAGAAATTAAGGAAAAAGAAAAATTTTTAAAATTTGTAAAATCTTAAAAAATAAAATTATCCTTGGATAATTTTGGGGTTAATTTTTTGAGTATTCAAATTTAATTTCTTTCCCCCAAGTCAGCTTTATGAGTTGTGTAATTGGATATCCTGATCTTACTTACTCGGGTCGGGTGGCGTAGGTATCCAATTATAAGATACGAATCGCAAATGCTATCTCTGACTTTCACTCAGGGCTGAGCTGCGCCATCACAGACCCAAACCAATCCGGCGTACGTCTTTACTCTCTCATTTCTTTAGTTTCCGTTCTCAACAGCTTTGAAAAGAAGATGCAGGTAATTCTCCCCAATCCAAACCCTAGTTTCCCTTCTTGATTAATAAAAAGATCCATTCATAATCTCCCCTAAACTCTAAACCCTAAACTTGTTTATATGTTTACCTCTTACTCTTTGATAGTTGTTGTCAGGCAAGCGATAGGTTTAACATCAATTCCCAGCTCGAACATCTCCAAGCAAAATACGTTGGAACCGGCCATGCTGATTTGAATAGATTGTCAGTTTCTATCCATTTTTCTTTCCTTCTAATTTCTGTAAAAGAAATGTTGCTAAGACATATTTTGGTTGGTTGAATTTGATGGCAGTGAATGGGCGGTGAATATTCAACGCGATAGCTACGCATCGTATGTAGGGCATTATCCAATGTTGGCTTACTTTGCTGTGGCTGAAAATGAATCCATTGGCAGAGAACGCTACAACTTCATGCAGGTTAAACATATATTGGCTCTTTTTGTTTGGTATTTTTTGAATTTATGAGATTAATGATTCTTTCCTTTGTGTCTATTTGTTTCTGGGTTTGGAAATTCACGGGATATAGATGTATGGGTGCTTTTTAGTTATTGGGATTGACTAAACAAAATGGTTATTTTTTTTTTTTGTTCCAAAAGACTAATAGCTTTAACGACTTTAAAGAGATTTATTTGGTTAAATCTGTAAGTTCTCCAAGGATGGGGTAAATGGGTTGAATGTTTGCCCTACGTGGAACTAAATTATAGGACTTCATTCTTGTTGTTGAGTGCAAATAGTTGGGATGGTGTTTCGTTGAGTTTCTTTTTTAGTGTTTTCTGGGGTAGTTCCATTTCTAACCGGTATGCTTAGAGGAGATTGCACATCTTGAAATGCACACCACGTTGCCTTTCACTAGTTACCCTTACTAATGAACATTACTAGGTACATCCTATGCCATAGACGGGATTCTTCGATGCATTCTGGAGTTACTAATGGCTGTTCTGAGTGGCATCCTCAAAATTTGCATTTATCAAGTGTGCGGAGTAATTAGTCCCTTTTGGGTATTGATCCTGAGCTCCTGTCATTCCCTATTAGTTGTAGGGATGATTCTAATTTATATAGTCTTTACTAAATGATGAACTAAAATTCAACATCTTGGTCTGATAAAGGAGTTTCGTTCTATTTGTTATGTTTAGTGACATTACATACAGTATGAGAGCAAAGTCTTCTCTCTCTTTTAATGTGCGTTTGTGCATATGCAGAACCGCAAGTTCTCCATTAGTACTTCTTCTAAGATACGGACTTTATTTTTTCTTGATGTCACAGATGAATATTGTATTGTTAGACGTTGCGTGGTGCGGATGGCTTGACTGCCTTCTTCTTCTTCTTCTTCTTTTTTTTTTTTTTTTACCTTTTCTGGTTTTGAACTTTAGTTTAAGGTATAATTGTTTGTGATCTTTATGTACAGAAAATGCTTCTGCCTTGTGGTCTGCCTCCGGAAAGAGAAGATGATTAAAAACTGCTGCTTTGGATATGAAGTGAAATGTTAGGAAGTCCAAGCTCTTCCGAGCTTTTCCGATGAGGCTGGGGAGTTTCCTAATTGAATATCCATAGATATTGTGTTTGTCTTGAAGTATGAAGTTACGTAATCACAGATTTTGGTGAACAATGACCTAACATTGTAGCCTCTATTTTGTCCCTTAAAAAAACTGCGTCTGTTCCTTGCATTGCATCTCAGTTTACCACGTTCTAAGTAACAGATGTACCTATGGAAAGAGTAGCATGAAAGTAAGAAAGATCGAGTCAAACTATGGGAAGAGGCATTGCAAACCAATAATTCATCAGTTTCTTTAAGATGGATGTGATTAAAAGAAAAAAGGGCATCATGACATGAATAGGTAGAGTCTTCCTCCCATGATAATAGCTGTTTACAACCTGAAAACATCATTTAAGTTTGCAAAAAACCACATGTTTAAACCAAAGAAATTTCTATGTATGTGCACGCAAAGATCCATTATGCAAACAGTGAGACAATTCTCATTCATGTGAGGTCATTTTCATCCAGTGCTTCTTCATCTTTACCAGCATCAGTCTTAAACGCGCCAACATCACCAGTAGGCAGCTTTCTTGCAAGCTTTATGATCTGCATCCAATTTCATTCAAGTCATGTGTGAAATTCAATGAATTGCAAGTCAGAAGACCCTCTTAACCACAATGTAAGGATTCTACTTTGTAAAGAAATCATAGCAGAGGAAAATTGTTCAGCCGGGTCTTTTTCCGTCTTCGTTGCATAAAAGAACAACTGATATTCACACGTGAGTTGAGACACAAAGATGTGTTGAGTCCAACATCACATACAGTGCCAGGTTGTCTGAAAAAGTTAAAGCCTATATTCTGGCATAGATAGAAGAATGAGACACTCAATCTGAATCTGATAGACATGTGAAACATCATTATAAAGCTTTTGGGTGCGTGAAGAACACAATGATGTCAAGAAGAAAAAAAATTTTTGAATGAAAGGAACAACAGGACTGTTTGCAACAGTTTCATTGGCACTGCATGCCTATTTCTAAAAGAGTTGCTCAAAATAAGATCCAACAGTCACCCACAAGCACATTTAGGTCATTTAAGATAAGGCCAAAGTTATAAATGTTATTCAATTCTTGGCATTAGAGGTTTTAAGTATCACCAAAGATGCACAGTTTTAGGCATGTTAGAACCATCCATGATTGCATAAATCAGATCTATCTTAGATATGTGATTTAACCCACTGTAGCATTCAGAAGATGAAATGTCCTAACAATATCATTTACATTGTTACAAAAGAGGAACATGCATTTCCAAAAACAAAGGTGCAAATAGTAAAAAAGATTTACCACATTGTCAAGATTGGAAATAGTACTCGACTGAGCTACACGTTTGATTTCTTCTACATCACCTTCTGTACAAGCAGAAAGAAGTTTACTAGCACAGCGGTTCTCATCACTTCTTAAGAAAGCATCAATTCTGAAAAGAACCAAGACAATACTATTTTAGATCACCTTTTGTCAACAGAAAAGTTATTATACGGTATAAAGATAGACCCCAAAAAATCATAATTGTGTATTATCGAAAAGAAACGGGAAGAAATAATTGTGTGAGTTTGACTAATCGAGAAACAAGTTGATATCTGATTACAGTAGCAGTAAGTTTCCACTATTGTAATTCTATTGCGTTTCTTTATTTGCCTATGCAAACCTATTACGTGACCAAAACACTGAATAGACATCCATGGAGACAAGAGAGAGGAGAGGATAGAGAAAGAAAAGAATAAGGATAGAATGTGCACCACCATAATTTAGTAATAGTAAACACAAAGTTTCCTAAGTCATCACTAATAAGTGAATGGCTATTTGCTAATTGGTTCCAGAAATTATTTTCTTCGGGGTAAAGGAAAGAACCGTTTAACAAGAAAAGCAATTTACAATTTCACTAAAGTTGCAGGGCAGACAATCAATGCTAATGGTTAGATGCATTTGATAGACTATAGATGAGATTCACGTTGAGAATAATCTCAGATAGAAAACAAACACCCAACATGCCTTTAAGATAATTTTATCTTAGTGTTGAAGACATTATGCAAGGTTTTTTTCAGTTGCTGGGAAGTAACTCTTACTTGCAATGCCTCGTATGATAATGATGAGTACCTATATATTTATCAAAAGATTGTTTTGCTAACAAGATCAGCTACTTGAGAGCCATTCATCACATCCCAAAATTAGTAGATGTATGAGTACTACAAATGCATCAATACAAGAGGTTCAAAAGGTTGCTGAGAGAGAACTGCACTTACTGAGAACAGTCATTGTAGCACTTTTCTGCTTGTTTCAAGTCATGAGCATAAAGATACACAATAATTGCACTAAGGTACGCCTGAAATTAAAAAAATTATACATTAGAGTTTATATACTGTTATCATAAAAGCTTCCCTTCAATGAAAAAAATTGGTGCAAAAAAAGTAAAAAGAACAGTAGCCACATCTGCACCAGACGCAAGAAAGTGAGATTTATTAAACCGCATGGTCCCCCAAATCTATAATGCCTCATTGGATTAAATTTTTATCACACATATACAAGGGTATAGTTTGTTAGAGGTAGCACTGAAACAAAAAAAAATCCAAGTAGAACTGTGCACTACACACCACTTAATTGAAGTAGGAACCACTATATTAGGTTATTATTTTGCTCCAGGATGTAAGTTTCAAAGTACTTAAAATCTGATTAAGATGTCAGTTTCTTGGTGAAACAACTCTCAGTTTATACAGAAAAATAGGTATTATGCCAAATCCTCAAGGATCAACAAAAAATAATTGGGAAATTTGATTTAGAAAGAGTTTTCTTAATCTGCATACCAAGTCAAACATAGACATTCAATAGACAAAGACAGACAGAGAGTATTGTAAACGGTTTTAGTATATAGCATTAAAAAATTTTATTTAATTCTGAATTTATATAAGACATTGGCCCCCAAAACTAAAAATCCTGCTTTCATCCTTGCTAAGAAGTTAACAAAAACATAAAATAATTCTTTTATCTCCTACTAGCAACATTAATGAAGAGAGAAAGAGTTGGGCTCATGAAATATTCTGAATAAAGAACCAAAAAGATGTGTAATTGAACTAAACTGTCAGTTAATGAAGTCATAAAGCATTTTAACACCGCAGACTCCTAAAGGCATGCAGGGATGTAGAGAGAAGTCAGCGATATTAGGAGCATCAGCGAAATGCAAAACAAGGGGAAAGGAATGGGAAATGAATGGATATCTAGTAATACTGGGGAAATAGTTTGGGTGCAAAATATGAAGTCAAACCTTAAACTGACTATTTTTAGCATTGCACTTGTCAGCTGCTAGGTCCAATCTCAAAAGGAAAGTTGCAGCATCTGTGTACCTGAGGATAATAAAACCATAAACTATGCCTATTCATATAAGGTTTGCATACACATATAAACAAGGTAATTGCCTATGACAGATCCTTCAATTAAACAAAGGCCAAACATTGGCTTGAAAGATAATAACATCACAATTTACAAGCTTCAGTCTAATCAACCTGAACTCCCTAGTTCCAGGCATGAGAACAAAGCAGCAGAAATGAATTTAAAAATCCTTTAGCAATAAAGATATGTAAATTTAACTATGAATTAATGATTACATGCTCGCAAAAACAAATTCTATGGTCCATTTTTTGTTCTTTTTCATCTTTTATTCTAAGTAACAGCACTATTATAATTTTACGAATATATCAGAGCATATGATGTACAAAGGTGTCACTTTCATTTGCTCAATTGTATAAATAAGGATTTAATATAAGTATTGTATTGTATCTCAAACTATTAAGAAGAAGCAAACCCATACTTTTCAAGTCTTACGTAAATACTAGTGGCAGCACGATATAGATCAAAGGCCATTTGTTCCTTTCCATCGTCTTCGAGAATAGCACAAGCATCAGTGTATAGTTGAATGGCATCGTCAGGCAAAGCATCCTCCAAAGAACTACAAAAGAACAAATACTAAAAGAATTAAAAAAGAAATTGTGGTTGTGATACAGTTTGTGATATGGCAGGTAAGATATATTGATGCATGAGAAACAAAGACAGAATTAGAAAAAAAAAAAAAAGGTTTCTTCAAGTGATAATTGATTACACCAATTAATTTACAACTATTAAGCAGAAAGGCACCATGAAATAAATACACATATAACACAAACAAAAACAACTCACATCCTTGCATGAATATTCATTTGAATGCATATTCGCATAGGTGATTTATCTTCTTCTAGTTACCAATAATAGTTACATATTCATGTATCTCCATTCCCTCTCTGCATCTTAACAATAAAGAGCAGGTTTTATAAACTTGAAAGAAGAGAAAAACTAGGAGTGAAGCACAATTCTTTGCTGGAATCTGTGAATTCTAAAATTTAGAAAATTCCACATCCACATGTTTGGGCTATGCTTCTTCAGAAGCAAGGCTTTTAGAGACAATTAAAAGATTGAGTACTGCAATTTATTTAAATTCGTTGATTTTTAATTGGGAGACCCAAAATGAGATTCTAATGTTTCCTCACTGTTTTCTCTTCCTCCAACTCTTCTTGTTTCTACTGCTTCATCCTCCTCTTCACCATCCAATTCTTAGATTTTGTGCCTTTTAATGGCGAGTCTCAAAATGAACGCTATTGTTGTTGCGCCTGAAACAATAATCACAACAATACAAAAGCAATAGACAACAATTAATAATAAAAAATGCAGAAAAAATAAAGCACATCAAGATTTACGTGGAAAAACCCTCTAGTGTAGAGGGAAAAAACCACCGACCACCAGAAAAAATCTTCACTATCAAATAATAGTATACAAAGTTTTTTCTAGCTAAAACTAGAGCTAATCAACAACTAGAGAAACAATTAGAGAAATCTCATCAAATAAATGACTCAACAAATACACCATGGATTTGTTCCTAGAGAGCTAAAAACCCGATTTTCACCATTCAGAATGAGAATGTAGAACTCTGAATCATAAACCTCCTGACAAGGTTCCAACTCAATCGGACCACAGATCGACTTCCGTTCAACCAACTCTCCCTTCTCCTTTTTCTCTCTGCTTTTTCTGGTTTTTCTTCTTTCTCTACTTGGTTTTTGACACCCACCTAAAACAACCCCACCTCTTTTTTATTAAGTAGCTAGGGCTCTGTGTAAAATGAAAGATCAAGGCCCATGACCTTTACTTGATCTAAACCACTTACATGAGGCTGGACCCTATTTTTTTAACAATCTTCCCCTCCAGCCCCATTAGGAGGAGATTCATCATCATAACAGTTTCATTTGGAACTTACATTGGCCAGGGAACTCATTCTGGCCAAGTACTGTAAAGCTCAAGCTTTTCCTTGAAAAGTATCTTAGTCAACATATCTGCTACATTCTTATCAGTATGAACTTTTTTCAATAACATCTACTGTTCTTCAATCACTGAACGTAACCAATGATATCTAACATCAATGTGTTTTGTTTTAGTATGGTACATGGTATTCTTACTCAAATCTAAAACACTCTAGCTATCACAAAATATCACATACTCTTTCTGATTCAACCTCAATTCAAAAGAAAACGTTTTATCCAAAGCATTTCTTTACATGCTTCAATTGCTGCAATAAACTTAGCCTCTGTAGTTGACAAAGTAACACACTTCTGCAACTTAGATTGTCAAGATACAGCTTCTCCTGTAAAAGTGAACAAATACCCTGAAGTAGATTTCCTACCATCAAGATCGCCTGTCATATCAGCATCAATAAACCCTTCTAGAACTGGTTGTAAATCTCCATAAGTCAAGCACATTTTTGAGGTACCCCTCAAATATCTAAAAATCTATTTCACTGCTTTCCAGTAAATTTTCTCGGATTAGAAAAAAATTTGCTCATTACACCAACTGTATGAGCAATGTCAGGCCTTGTACAAACCATAAGATACATTAAAGAATCGACTGCAGAAGAATAAGGAATACTAGACATAGTTAGTTGCTCTTTCTTAGACACTGGACAAGATTTTTTACTTAGATGAAAGTGGTTAGTAAGTGAACTGCTAACTGATTTAGCATGTTGCATGTTGAATCTACTAAGCACTCGTTCAACATATTTTTTCTGTGACAACCACAGCTTTTTAGCTCTCCTATCTCGGATAATGTTCATACCAAGAATTTACTTTGCTGGACCTAAATCTTTCATATCAAAGGACTTAGACAATTGTTCTTTCAACCTGTAAACCATACTAGCATCTTGTCTTACAATCAACATATCATCAACATATAATAATAGGATAATGAAGTTACCATTAAAAAATTGTTTAACATACACACAAGAATCATCTGCTATTCTTTTATAGCTATGACTCATCATAAAAAAATCAAACTTCTTTTACCACTGTCGCGGAGCTTGTTTCAAGCCATACAAGTTTTTCTTCAATTTGCAATCTAAGTGCTCTTTTTCTTTCATTTCAAAACCTTCAGGCTGATTCATATAAATGTCCTCCTGTAAATCACCATGCAAAAATATAGTTTTAACATCAAGTTACTCAAGCTCAAGATTCAAATTAGCTGCTAATTCCAGTACCACTCGAATAGAACTCATCTTTACAACTGGAGCAAAAATCTCATCAAAATCGATGCCTGATTTCTGAGAAAAATCTTTTACTACTAATTGAGCTTTGTACCTCACTAGTTTGTCATCATCTTTTTTCAACTTGAACACCCATTTATTCTTTAATGGCCTTTTTCCTGTTGGAAGTTTAACAAGATCATAAGTACCATTCTTTCGCAATAACTCAATCTCTTCTTTCATTGCTTTTAACCAGTGCTCTTTATCCGAAGTAGCCTGTACATTTTGAAAGCTTTTTGACTCCCTTTCATTGATAACTAAAATAAAATCTGAACTTGGATACCTGGTAGATGGCTTGCGCTCTCTAGTAGCTCCCTTTGCTTAACACTCTCAGGTAGAGAGGATTACTCCCCTTGCTCAAAACTAATTGCATCTGGTTCATCACCAATTGTGGTTGGCTCATTCATATTCTCAAGTTCTGTTTCTTGCTCATTTTCACCATCTGTGGCTCTTTCTTGTGGAATCTCTGTCGGTGTTGAAACATCACACTCAACAGTAACTCGTGTAGTCTTCTCATTTTTTTTCAAGATCTGCTATGATTTTTTTTTATGAAAGACCACATTTCTATTTTTAACTATCTTTTTCTTTATTAGATCCCATATCTTGTAACCAAATTCTTCATCACCATATCTTACAAACACATACTGTGTGGTTTTACTGTCAAGCTTTGATCTTTGCTCTTTTGATAATGCATGAATACTTTACACCTAAAAATTTTTAAGTGAAAGTATGAAGTATCTTTTTCTGTCCATACTCTTTCTGAAATGTCAAAGCCCAAAGAAATTGATAGTGATCTGTTAAGTAAATAACAAACCGTGTTAACTGCTTCACCCTAGAATGGCTTTGATAATTTTACCATCCTCAACATACATCTGACTTTTTCTACAATGGTACGATTCATTCTTTTAGCTATATCATTATGCTACGGTATTTCAGGTTCTGTCATCTTATGCCTGATCTCATGCTTTGAACAATACTCTTTAAAGCCTTTAGATGTGTATTCCTCATCATTATCAGTTCGAATATATTTCAAGGATAATCATATTATCCTTTCAACCATGGCATGAAATTTTTAAAAATATCGCAGTACCTGACTTTTGTATTTCAACATATATACCCAAGTCTTACGTAGAGCATCATTAATAAAAGTAATAAAATATCTGCTACCATCTAATGACTCAACCTCAATGGGACCACATATGTCAGAATAAATTAATTCCAATCTATTTTTTTTCTCTGAAACTTTTACGAAAAGAAACTCTATGATGCTTACCAAACAAATAATAATCACATGAATCGAGAGACATATATTTGGTCAAGGGAATAAGAAACTGTCTTGCCAAAACTTGTAACCCATTTTCACTCATGTGTGCCAGCCTCCTGTGCCACAAGTTTGCTGAAGCATGATTTTCAACGACATTTACCTGGTTACCATTCAATTGCATCATGTCTTATACATTGTCTTGCATAGTTTTCTCCTTGTAACTATCATAGATCCTTTGAGAAGCTTTCACTATCCATTCTTTTTTCAGCTTTCATATCCTTTCTTATCAAAGACATTAATAGCAAGCAAGTTCATTCTCATATTTAAAATGTGTCTGATATCTGTTAAAGTCAACATGCAGCCTGTACTAGTTTGTACAATAATATCATCAATCCTAACAGTCTACGACACACTCTTATTTTTCATCTTGGTACAACCAAAGTCTCTTACTTTGTAACTTGTAAACAACTCTCTCTTAGGAACACAATGATATGTCACTCTTATGTTCAACTATCTACTCAATATCGGGATCACTAACATGATTACAATCACTATATGTATAAATCAGACTAACTGAATCACTATCTGAATTCACTGCTGCAACATTTCCATCATTTAAACTCTTACCTTTCTCATATTTTTGCTCTTGCTTTAAGATTTTACAGTTTCATTTTATATGACCTACCTTATCACAATAGAAACATTCCACTTTACCTCTAGACTTGGATCTATGTTTAGACTTATCGCGGTCTTTTAAGTCCTGACTTCTGTCGATGTTTTTACCCCTGTTCTCTGTGACTAGAGCTTGATTTCCAGGGTCTACATCTTTTCGCCTTACTTTTTCATTAAGCATACTATCCTTTACCATTTCCAATATCACCTTATAATCAGGAGCTAAATTAAGAACAGTCACAACTAGAGTATTTTAGCTGTCTGGCAATGAACCCAAAAAAAAATAACGCCTTCATTTCATCATCTATCTTAAACTCCATAGTAGTCATCCGATTAAATATATATTGAAAATCACTCAAGTGTTCTGTAACAGATCGTCCATCCATGTATTGTAAAGTTGCAAGCTTTTTAATAAGCATAGTTTTATTCATACCTATTTTTCTCTCATACAATGTTGTCAATTTTTCTCAAACAATGTGAGCATCTGACTCCTGCGTTACATGATGGAACATACTGATATCAACCTATTTTTTGATTATAGCCAGTGTCTTTCTACCTAGCTTCTTCCAGCTTTCATCTTTCATATTTGCTGGTTTAGCCGAATCACCCAATACTGGACTCATACAAATCTTTGCAGTATAGATTATCTTCCATCATAGGCTTCCAAATTGAATAATTCGATACTGTCAATTTTATCATGGAACCTGTATTACCCTTCATGATCTCAAATAAAATTTACTTCTATCCTGGGTTGCTTCTGTATCGATGTCTCAAAATAACCCTTATTCTGATACCACTTGTTGCGCCTGAAGCAATAATCACAACAATACAGAAGCAATAAATAACACTCAATAATAAAAAACGCAAGAAAAATAAAGCACACTAAGATTTACGTGAAAAACTCTCCAGTGTAGAGAAAAAAAATCACGGACCACTAGAAAAAATTTTCACTATCAAATAATAGGTATACAAAGTTCTTCTCTAGCTAAAACTAGAGCTAATCACTAACTAGAGAAACAATTGGAGAAATCTCACCAAATAAGTGACTCAACAAATACACCCTAAATTTGTTCATAGAGAGCTCCAAACTCGATCTTCACCGTTCAGAATGTAGAACTCTGAATCATAAACCTCCTGATAAGGTTTCAACTCAATCGGACCACGGATCGACTTCTGTTCAACCAACTCTCCCTTCTATTTTTTCTCTCTGTTTTTCTGGCTTTTCTTCTTTCTCTACTTGATTTTCGACACCCACTTAAAACAACCCCATCTCTTTTTTATTAAGTAGTTAGGGCTCTATGTAAAATAAAAGATCAAGCCCATAATCTTTACTTGATCCAAAACCATTTATATGAAGCTAGACCTCATTTTTCTAACAACTATTTCCTATTTATTTCCATTTTGAAGGCTATTAAAACTCTTAATTTGTAGCCTTCAAGGAGCCCTACTCTTAATTTGTAGCCTTCAAGGAGCCCTATTCATCTTAAAACCCACTTTCCTTCAACATAACCCAGTGCCTATAGATTTTTTATAAAATTTTAATTAAAAAAATCCAGTTTTGCTCCGTAGTTTTCATGAACTTGCTTTTTGGTGCATAAACCTCAAAATGTTACTAATGCCATAATAACCTGGAAAAAGATGAAGATTCAACTATATTATTTACAATAAGCAAGAAAATATCATGAAACAATCTGAAACACATGAATGTGGTTCTAACTAT
The DNA here is from genome assembly GCF_002303985.1 of Durio zibethinus. The sequence continues at coordinate 1,655 of NW_019168457.1, read as the reverse complement.
TAATTACTAGTGTTTGACAGACCATTCAAATCAAATAGCATATTCATACATCCATAATGAGGCACTAAAAGAAAACCCATAATGGAATTGGAAAGCTTTAACGATTTGACTTCAGTTGACCATATAAGATCAAGAAAAAAAAACTTTTAAATTAATATATATTTAAAAAGTCAAATTAATATATTTATGTTATTTATAATAATTTTTTATACACTACAATATGATTAAAATAATTACATTTTTAATTATCATATATTTATAGTATACCTATATACATATGATCTAGAATAAATTATTTAATTTCTTATAATTACATATGGGTATCATATGATGCAATTTAGATTTAGAATAAAATATATAAAACAAGTTATTAAAATGAATATATACAGTATCTTACATTAATACTTTATCAAGTGATATAGAAATATAAATTACATAATCTTTTATCATTATAAATGCTATTTAGAATAAATATGTCATTTTTAATTTCAAATATATAATCTCTTATCATGTGATCTAGAATAAAGTATAAGTCATCGAGATGTATATTTACAATAATAATTTATAAGTTACGTTTTAATAATATCGTATCATGTAATATAAAATAAATTATAATATTTTGTATCATTACACATATTATTTAGAATATGTATTATTTTTAATTTCAAATATATAATCTCTTATTTTAATTCTTATAATTTAAAATAGTCGCATATCATTATTCATGTTATTAAGATTATCAAATAATTTCATATTATTATAAATGTTTTTTATTATCATTGTAATATATTATGATATATTCATGTGATTTGGATTTACTTTACTTGATCAATGACCATATTATTGGTTGTTGGATGTTATTTGTTATTAACAATTAAGTGTATATTATCATTTTAATTTTTTTAAAAGAAAATTATTTTTTAATCTTATTATATAAAGTTACAAAGAATAATATATATTTAATATGTTAAGATTTACATATGTAATGTATACATTACTAATATAAAAAATACTTGCATATTTTGAATGTATAAAAAAAATTGATACACATTTAATATGCATTTAACATATATATATATATATATTTTAATATATGCATTTAATATAAATGTGTACATAACTATATTAGTTTTTAATATCAAATCCAATATGATAAACTATTAAAGATTAAAAAATAAAATAATGATGTATCATGCTAATTTATATTATATTTATATTATTAATATAAAAATAATTTTATAATAATTATTAAATGAGTATCATAATTAAATGTTTAAAATAATCTTTATATAGTTTATTAAATAACTAATTAAGTATCATAATTAAAAGATTAAAATTAAAATAATTTTTATATGTTTATATTAAATTAAAATAAATATAAAAATATGTTATACGTCTTTTCGTAACATGTCATGAGTAAAACGTATATTCGTGTGACACTTTTTATTTAAATGTGTTTTTGTATTGTGTCACATGCTAAACGTGTATCTGTGTGATACATTTTTTGTAAATGTGTTTTTTGTATCTTACATGTGCTTAGACGTATCAACACATATAGGACACGAATTGTGTCATGTTGAAATTTGTGTCGACACAAATAAACACAAAACACAGTTTTTCAAAACACATGTACGTTTTTTTGTGTCATTTTCATA
>NW_019168456.1:0-20111 GCF_002303985.1 Durio zibethinus | reverse complement strand
AATTAAATTAATTATAACTGTAATATTTATAACTAAGAATAATATTCTTATTATATTGTATTATTTTATTAGATAATTCAATTTGAATTAAATTTATTTTATGATAAATTAGATAATAGTAGATATAAGATCTCAGGACAAATTAAAGCTTTTATTCAGAATATAATTATTAATTGGTACATATTTAAATATTAATTTTAAAGATTTATATTAATTTTTAATTATGAATAAATTTATTGGATAGCGCTGTTAAATTTATATAATTCATGTAATATAATTATATCACATAACAAATAGTTTATTTTTTATTTGATAATTTATTTTTAATTAATAATTAATAACTGTGTTAATTGTAGCTATTTTGTTTAAATATATATATTATTTTGATTTATTAAGTAGCTAATTAAAAATTATTTTATAACAATAGATATTGTTATTGTTAATGCATTCAAATATTCATAACTATTTGAATATTATTCTAATTTAAGTTTCAATTTGTTTAATTTTAAATAATAAGATACTAATTATTTGAAATTTCTAAAAATTCCCTCATTGGATAATTATTATTTATTCTCAACATTCTTAGAGCACCTAAAAATGTATTCTAAAAGCAAATAAGTATGAAATACAATGAAAAATTTAAAATCGTTGCAATAATTGTGCGAATGGTTTTTAAGCCCAAAATTGTTCAGAAACAAAATCTGACGTTTTAAATCATAATTATTATCTATATGCCTTTTTTTATTTATAATAATTTAAAATAGATAATTGTTCAAATAGTAATAACTATTTGAATTGGTCATAATTATTTATACCGGTTTGGTAAATAAATTTATTTTTTAAATCTCTTACTAATTCTTGAAGTATTAAAAAATTAGTATTATTTTGTTTCAAATATGTTTATAAGTTGAAAATCAATTGTTTTATGACAAAAAGAAAGGTAATAACAATTTTATTTAATAAGCTTGTATGTTGGAAAACAATTGTTTTATGACAAAACGAAAGATAATAATGATTGGAAATAGATAATTATTCAAGGCCATAATTATTTGATATAATTTGGCAAGCTGATTTATTTATTAAATCTCTTATTAATTTTTGAAATATTAATAAAGTATTATTATTTTATTTTGCATAAGCTTTTATACTGAAACAATTATTTTATGAAAAAACAAAAGGTCATAACGATTTGAAATAGATAACTATTCAAATGGACATGACTATTTGAACTGATTCCATAAAAAAATTAACTTTTTAAATCACTTAGTTATTAATTTTTGGAATATTAATAAATTAGTTTTATTTTATTTTGAATAAGCTTGTATGAACTAAAACAATTGTTTTATGACAAACGAAAGGTCATAACAATTTTAAATAGACAATTGGTCAAATAGTCATAGCTATTTAAATTTGTTAATATTAGTTGATAATATTAATTATTAGTTCATACAAGCTTATAAAACAATTGATTAATATTTGTCTTGTCTCAAATATCAGATTTTTGAATAATTAACTATTTTAATTATCGATAATTTATCATAAAATATCAAATATACATTTTAAAAATTTATGATTATTTTTAATAATTATTTAACAAAATTAATAAATTATGTTATTTTTTCATAGCTTATTTATTAATAAATATCAATAATTAACTAATAATATTTTAATATTTTAATTTAAATATTTAAAACTTTTAATTATTAACATTCAAAATATTAATAAACAAAGGATATGAAAAAATAAATCTGTTTACCAATCAAGTTCAAATAGTTGTGACTATTTGTACAATTATTTATTTAAAATCATTATGACCTTTTGTTTTGACAAAAAAACAATTGTTTCAGTTCATAAAAGCTTATCCAAGATAAAATAATACTAATTTCTTAATATTTCCAAAATTAATGAGCAAGAGTTTAAAAAAATTAATTTGTTTATTTAACAAATTTAAATAGTTATGGGTATTTTGTCGTAAAACAATTGTTTCAGTTCAAACAAGCTTATTCGAAATAAAATAATAGTAATTTATTAATATTTCAAAAATTAATAAGTGATTTAAAAAATGATTTTGTTTATTGAATTAATTTAAATAATTATGGCTATTTCAATAATTATCTATTTGAAATCAATTATACCTTTTGTTCAAATATAATAATTTTTTTTATCAAAAGCTTCATGAATAAAATAATTAATTATTAACCTTCAAAAGTTAGTAATGATTAAAATAATAAATTTATTATCGAAACTTTTAATTAGTTAATAAACAAATATAATTTTATTTAAAATATTACCCATTAATTTTTTGTTATTAAAAATTATATGATTTTATCTTACAAGCTTATTTGAACTAAAAATACTAGTTTAATTTGAAAAAATTCATAAGAATTTAAAAATAAATATTTTCAAAATAGTTTAAATATTAAACTATTTGAAAACAATTATTATTTTAAATCGTTATTAATCTTTTGTTTTATAATTAATAATTTTTCAATATGCTAATTAAAATATTAAAATAATTTATTAATATTTAAATTTATTAATAAATAATTTAAAAATAATTTTTTATAACCAGTTAAATAATTATAATTATTTGAATAATTATTTTATTTCAAATAATTAAGACCTTTTTTTTTGTCGTAAAACAAATGTTTTTGTCCATATAAGTTTGTTTGGAATAAATTAATACTACTCTATTAATATTTTAAAAATTAACAATAGATCTAAAAAATAAATGTTTTTAGATATCTATTAATTAATAAAAATCAATAATTAAAATATTTAAATTAAAATCAATTCCAGATTATTAATAATAAATTATAAGTATTTATAATAATAATAATTATAACCAAGAAATAATTTAATTTATTAAAGTTAATAGAGTCAAGTTAATTAAATATTTATAAATAGTAAATAAATAAACTATAGAAATAGCTATAGTTTTTATTAGTTATAAATTAATTGATAATTAAAATTATTTAATTAAATTAATTATAACTGTATAGATTATAACTAAGAATTTAATATTCTTATTTAATTATTATTATATATATTTTATTAGATAATAGTAGATATAAGATCTCAGGACAAATTTAAAGCTTTTATTTATAATATAATTATTAATTATTAATTATTTATTAATTACGAATAAATTTATTGGATTGCTTATAAATTTATATAATTATGTAATATAATTATATCACATAACAAATAGTTTATTTTTTATTACAATTTATTTTTAATTAATAATTAATAATTGTGTTAATTGTAGCTATTTTGTTAAATAAATATATTATTTGAATTATTAAGTAGCTAATTAAAAATTATTTATAACAATAAATATAGTTATGTCAATGCATTAAATATTCTTAACTATTTGAATATTATTCTAATTTAAGTTTCAATTTGTTTAATTTTAAATAACAAGATACTAATATTTGAAATTTCAAAAAATTCCATCATTGGATAATTATTATTTATTCTCAACATCCTTAGAGCACCTAAAAATGTATCTAAAAGCAAATAAGTATGAAATACAATGAAAAATTAAAATCGTGCAATAATTGTGCGAATAGTTTTTAAGCCCAAAATTGTTCAGAAACAAAATCTGACGTTTTAAATCATAATTATTATCTATATGCCTTTTTTTATTTATAATAATTTGGAATATATAATTGTTCAAATAGTAATAACTATTTGAAGTGGTCATAATTATTTAAACCGGTTTGGTAAATAAATTTATTTTTTAAATCTCTTACTAATTCTTGAAGTATTAAAAAATTAGTATTATTTTGTTTCAATTAAGTTTATAAGTTGAAAATCAATTATTTTATGACAAAAAGAAAAGGTAATAACAATTTTATTTAATAAGCTTGTATGTTGGAAAACAATTGTTTTAGGACAAAACGAAAGGTAATAATGATTGGAAATAGATAATTATTCAAGGCCATATTTATTTGATATAATTTGGCAAGCTGATTTATTTTTTAAATCTCTTATTAATTTTTGAAATATTAATAAAGTAGTATTATTTTATTTTGCATAAGCTTGTATACTGAAACAATTATTTTATGAAAAAACAAAAGGTCATAACGATTTGAAATAGATAACTATTCAAATGGACATGACTGTTTGAACTGATTCGATAAAAAAATTAACTTTTTAAATCACTTAGTTATTAATTTTTGGAATACTAATAAATTAGTTTTATTTTATTTTGAATAAGCTTGTATGAACTAAAACAATTGTTTTATGACAAACGAAAGGTCATAACAATTTTAAATAGACAATTGGTCGCTATTTAAATTTGTTAATATTAGTTTATAATATTAATTATTAGTTCATATAAGCTTATAAAACAGTTGATTAATATTTGTCTCAAATATCGGATTTCTGAATAATTATCTATTTTATTTATCGATAATTTATCATAAAATATCAATATACATTTTAAAATATTTATGATTATTTTTAATAATTATTTAACCAAATTAATAAATAATGTTATTATTTCATAGCTTATTTATTAATAAATATCAATAATTAACTAATAATATTTTAATATTTTAATTTAAATGTTTAAAATTTTTAATTATTAACATTCAAAATATTAATAAACAAAGGATATGAAAAAATAAATCTGTTTACCAATCAAGTTCAAATAGTTGTGACTATTTGAATAATTATTTATTTAAAATCATTATGACCTTTTGTTTTGACAAAAAAACAATTGTTTCAGTTCATAAAAGCTTATCCAAGATAAAATAATACTAATTTCTTAATATTTCAAAAATTAATGAGCAAGAGTTTAAAAAAATTAATTTGTTTATTTAACAAATTTAAATAGTTAGGGCTATTTGAATATTATCTATTTAAAATCATTATGATCTTTCGTTTTGTCATAAAACAATTGTTTCAGTTCATACAAGCTTATTTGAAATAAAATAATAGTAATTTATTAATATTTCAAAAATTAATAACTGATTTAAAAAATGATTTTGTTTACTGAATTAGTTCAAATAATTCTGGCTATTTCAATAATTATCTATTTGAAATCAATATTACCTTTTGTTCGGTCATATAATAATTGTTTTTTTATCATACAAGCTTCTGAATAAAATAACACTAATTTATTAACCTTTCAAAAGTTAGTAAGTAAGAAATTTAAAAGATAAATTTATTTATCGAACCCGTTTAAATAGTTATGACTATTCGAACGAATGTATAGTTTAAATCAGTTATTTAAAAAGTAAACCTTTTTTGTTCTGTCATAAAACAATTATGCATGTTCATACAAGCTTATTCGAAATAAAATAATACTAGTCTAATAATACTCTGAAAATCAATAACTAAGAGATTTAAAAAATAAAATATGTTTGCCGAACCAGTTTAAATAGTTAAGACTATATGAACAATTATCTATTTTAAATCGTTATGATCTTTTGTTTTATCGTAAAATGATTTTTTCAATTCATGCTAGCTTATTCAGAATAAAATAAAATGAATTTATTAATATTTCAAAAATTAATAAGAAATTTAACAAATAATTTTGCTTACCTAACCAGTTCAAATAATTATAATTATTTGAATAATTATTTATTTCAAATAATTATGACCTTTTTTTTGTCGTAAAACAAATGTTTTTGTCCATATAAGTTTGTTTGGAATAAATTAATACTACTCTATTAATATTTTAAAAATTAATAATAGATCTAAAAAATAAATCTTTTTAGATATCTATTAATTAATAAAAATCAATAATTAAAATATTTAAATTAAAATCAATTCCAGATAATTAATAATAAATTATAAGTATTTATAATAATAATAATTATAACCAAGAAATAATTTAATTTATTAAAGTTAATAGAATTAAGTTAATTAAATATTTATAAATAGTAAATAAATAAACTATAGAAATAGCTATAGTTTTTATTAATTATAAATTAATTGATAATTAAAATTATTTAATTAAATTAATTATAACTGTATAGATTATAACTAAGAATTTAATATTCTTATTTAATTATTATTATATATATTTTATTAGATAATTAAATTTATTTACGATAAATTAGATAATAGTAGATATAAGATCTCAGGACAAATTTAAAGCTTTTATTCATAATATAATTATTAATTTTTATATTTATATTAATTTTTAATTATTTATTAATTATGAATAAATTTATTGGATTCTTATAAATTTATAATAATTATGTAATATAATTATATCACATAACAAATAGTTTATTTTTTATATTAAATTAAATTAATAACTTGTTAATTGTAGCTATTTTGTTTAATATATATTATTTGATTTATTAAGTAGCTAATTAAAAAATTATTTATAACAATAAATATGGTTATGTTAATGCATTCAAATATTCATAACTATTTGAATATTATTCTAATTTAAGTTTCAATTTGTTTAATTTTAAATAATAAGATACTAATATTTGAAATTTCTAAAAATTCCATCATTGGATAATTATTATTTATTCTCAACATTCTTAGAGCACCTAAAAATGTATCTAAAAGCAAATAAGTATGAAATACAATGAAAAATTAAAATCGTGCAATAATTGTGCGAATGGTTTTTAAGCCCAAAATTGTTCAGAAACAAAATCTGACGTTTTAAATCATAATTATTATCTATATGCCTTTTTTTATTATAATATTTAAAATGGATAATTGTTCAAATAGTAATAACTATTTGAAGTGGTCATAATTTTATTTATAATAATTGGTTTGGTAAATAAATTTATTTTTTAAATCTCTTACTAATTCTTGAAGTATTAAAAAATTAGTATTATTTTGTTTCAAATAAGTTTATAAGTTGAAAATCAATTGTTTTATGACAAAAAGAAAAGGTAATAACAATTTTATTTAATAAGCTTGTATGTTGGAAAACAATTGTTTTATGACAAAACGAAAGGTAATAATGATTGGAAATAGATAATTATTAAAGGCCATAATTATTTGATATAATTTGGCAAGCTGATTTATTTTTTAAATCTCTTATTAATTTTTGAAATATTAATAAAGTAGTATTATTTTATTTTGCATAAGCTTTTATACTGAAACAATTATTTTATGAAAAAACAAAAGGTCATAACGATTTGAAATAGATAACTATTCAAATGGACATGACTATTTGAACTGATTCGATAAAAAAATTAACTTTTTAAATCACTTAGTTATTAATTTTTGGAATATTAGTAAATTAGTTTTATTTTATTTTGAATAAGCTTGTATGAACTAAAACAATTGTTTTATGACAAACGAAAGGTCATAACAATTTTAAATAGACAATTGGTCAAATAGTCATAGCTATTTAAATTTGTTACTATTAGTTTATAATATTAATTATTAGTTCATACAAGCTTATAAAACAGTTGATTAATATTTGTCTTGTCTCAAATATCGGATTTCTGAATAATTATCTATTTTAATTATCGATAATTTATCATAAAATATCAAATATACATTTTAAAATATTTATGATTATTTTTAATAATTATTTAACAAAATTCATAAATTATATTATTATTTCATAGCTTATTTATTAATAAATATCAATAATTAACTAATAATATTTTAATTTAAATATTTAAAACTTTTAATTATTAACATTCAAAATATTAATAAACAAAGGATATGAAAAAATAAATCTGTTTACCAATCAAGTTCAAATAGTTGTGACTATTTGAACAATTATTTATTTAAAATCATTATGACCTTTTGTTTTGACAAAAAAACAATTGTTTCAGTTCATAAAAGCTTATCCAAGATAAAATAATACTAATTTCTTAATATTTCAAAAATTAATGAGCAAGAGTTTAAAAAAATTAATTTGTTTATTTAACAAATTTAAATAGTTATGGCTATTTGAATATTATCTATTTAAAATCATTATGATCTTTCGTTTTGTCATAAAATAATTGTTTCAGTTCATACAAGCTTATTCGAAATAAAATAATAGTAATTTATTAATATTTCAAAAATTAACAAGTGATTTAAAAAATGATTTTGTTTACTGAATTAGTTCAAATAATTATAGCTATTTCAATAATTATCTATTTGAAATCAATATTACCTTTTGTTCGGTCATATAATAATTGTTTTTTTATCATACAAGCTTCTGAATAAAATAACACTAATTTATTAACCTTTCAAAAGTTAGTAAGTAAGAAATTTAAAAAATAAATTTATTTATCGAACCCGTTTAAATAGTTATGACTATTCGAACGAATGTATAGTTTAAATCAGTTATTTAAAAAGTAAACCTTTTTTGTTCTGTCATAAAACAATTATGCATGTTCATACAAGCTTATTCGAAATAAAATAATACTAGTCTAATAATACTCTGAAAATTAATAACTAAGAGATTTAAAAAATAAAATATGTTTGCTGAACCAGTTTAAATAGTTAAGACTATATGAACAATTATCTATTTTAAATCGTTATGATCTTTTGTTTTATCGTAAAATAATTTTTTCAATTCATGCTAGCTTATTCAGAATAAAATAAAATGAATTTATTAATATTTCAAAAATTAATAAGAAATTTAACAAATAATTTTGCTTACCTAACCAGTTCAAATAATTATAATTATTTGAATAATTATTTATTTCAAATAATTATGACCTTTTTTTTTGTCGTAAAACAAATGTTTTTGTCCATATAAGTTTGTTTGGAATAAATTAATACTACTCTATTAATATTTTAAAAATTAATAATAGATCTAAAAAATAAATCTTTTTAGATATCTATTAATTAATAAAAATCAATAATTAAAATATTTAAATTAAAATCAATTCCAGATAATTAATAATAAATTATAAGTATTTATAATAATAATAATTATAACCAAGAAATAATTTAATTTATTAAAGTTAATAGAATTAAGTTAATTAAATATTTATAAATAGTAAATAAATAAACTATAGAAATAGCTATAGTTTTTATTAATTATAAATTAATTGATAATTAAAATTATTTAATTAAATTAATTATAACTGTATAGATTATAACTAAGAATTTAATATTCTTATTTAATTATTATTATATATATTTTATTAGATAATTCAATTTGAATTAAAGTAATTTATGATAAATTAGATAATAGTAGATATAAGATCTGAGGACAAAATTAAAGCTTTTATTCAAATATAATTATTAATTGGTAAACATATTTAAATATTAATTTTTAAGATTTATATTAATTTTTAATTATGAATAAATTTATTGGATAGCGTATAAATTTATATAATTATGTAATAGAATTATTTCACATAACAAATAGTTTATTTTTATTATAATTTATTTTAATTAATAATTAATAACTGTGTTAATTGTAGCTATTTTGTTAAATATATATATTATTTGATTTATTAAGTAGCTAATTAAAAATTATTTATAACAATAAATATGGTTATGTTAATGCATTCAAATATTCATAACTATTTGAATATTATTCTAATTTAAGTTTCATTTGTTTAATTTTAAATAATAAGATACTAATATTTGAAATTTCTAAAAATTCCATCATTGGATAATTATTATTTATTCTCAACATTCTTAGAGCACCTAAAAATGTATCTAAAAGCAAATAAGTATGAAATACAATGAAAAATTAAAATCGTGCAATAATTGTGCGAATGGTTTTTAAGCCCAAAATTGTTCAGAAACAAAATCTGACGTTTTAAATCATAATTATTATCTATATGCCTTTTTTTTATATAATAATTTGAAATAGATAATTGTTCAAATAGTAATAACTATTTGAAGTGGTCATAATTATTTAAACCGGTTTGGTAAATAAATTTATTTTTTAAATCTCTTACTAATTCTTGAAGTATTAAAAAATTAGTATTATTTTGTTTCAAATAAGTTTATAAGTTGAAAATCAATTGTTTTATGACAAAAAGAAAAGGTAATAACAATTTTATTTAATAAGCTTGTATGTTGGAAAACAATTGTTTTATGACAAAACGAAAGGTAATAATGATTGGAAATAGATAATTATTCAAGGCCATAATTATTTGATATAATTTGGCAAGCTGATTTATTTTTTAAATCTCTTATTAATTTTTGAAATATTAATAAAGTAGTATTATTTTATTTTGCATAAGCTTTTATACTGAAACAATTATTTTATGAAAAAACAAAAGGTCATAACGATTTGAAATAGATAACTATTCAAATGGACATGACTATTTGAACTGATTCGATAAAAAAATTAACTTTTTAAATCACTTAGTTACTAATTTTTGGAATATTAATAAATTAGTTTTATTTTATTTTGAATAAGCTTGTATGAACTAAAACAATTATTTTATGGCAAACGAAAGGTCATAACAATTTTAAATAGACAATTGGTCGCTATTTAAATTTGTTAATATTAGTTTATAATATTAATTATTTGTTCATACAAGCTTATAAAACAGTTGATTAATATTTGTCTTGTCTCAAATATCGGATTTCTGAATAATTATCTATTTTAATTATCGATAATTTATCATAAAATATCAAATATATATTTTAAAATATTTATGATTATTTTTAATAATTATTTAACAAAATTCATAAATTATATTATTATTTCATAACTTATTTATTAATAAATATCAATAATTAACTAATAATATTTTAATATTTTAATTTAAATATTTAAAACTTTTAATTATTAACATTCAAAATATTAATAAACAAAGGATATGAAAAAATAAATCTGTTTACCAATCAAGTTCAAATAGTTGTGACTATTTGAACAATTATTTATTTAAAATCATTATGACCTTTTGTTTTGACAAAAAAACAATTGTTTCAGTTCATAAAAGCTTATCCAAGATAAAATAATACTAATTTCTTAATATTTCAAAAATTAATGAGCAAGAGTTTAAAAAAATTAATTTGTTTATTTAACAAATTTAAATAGTTAGGGCTATTTGAATATTATCTATTTAAAATCATTATGATCTTTTGTTTTGTCATAAAACAATTGTTTCAGTTCATACAAGCTTATTCGAAATAAAATAATAGTAATTTATTAATATTTCAAAAATTAATAAGTGATTTAAAAAATGATTTTGTTTACTGAATTAGTTCAAATAATTATGGCTATTTCAATAATTATCTATTTGAAATCAATATTACCTTTTGTTCGGTCATATAATAATTGTTTTTTTATCATACAAGCTTCTGAATAAAATAACACTAATTTATTAACCTTTCAAAAGTTAGTAAGTAAGAAATTTAAAAAATAAATTTATTTATCGAACCCGTTTAAATAGTTATGACTATTCGAACGAATGTATAGTTTAAATCAGTTATTTAAAAAGTAAACCTTTTTTGTTCTGTCATAAAACAATTATGCATGTTCATACAAGCTTATTCGAAATAAAATAATACTAGTCTAATAATACTCTGAAAATTAATAACTAAGAGATTTAAAAAATAAAATATGTTTGCTGAACCAGTTTAAATAGTTAAGACTATATGAACAATTATCTATTTTAAATCATTATGATCTTTTGTTTTACCGTAAAATAATTTTTTCAATTCATGCTAGCTTATTCAGAATAAAATAAAATGAATTTATTAATATTTCAAAAATTAATAAGAAATTTAACAAATAATTTTGCTTACCTAACCAGTTCAAATAATTATATTTATTTCAATAATTATTTACTTCAACTAATTATGACCTTTTTTTTTGTCGTAAAACAAATGTTTTTGTCCATATAAGTTTGTTTGGAATAAATTAATACTACTCTATTAATCTTTTAAAAATTAATAATAGATCTAAAAAATAAATCTTTTTAGATATCTATTAATTAATAAAAATCAATAATTAAAATATTTAAATTAAAATCAATTCCAGATAATTAATAATAAATTATAAGTACTTATAATAATAGTAATTATAACCAAGAAATAATTTAATTTTTTTGAAGTTAATAGAATTAAGTTAATTAAATATTTATAAATAGTAAATAAATAAACTATAGAAATAGCTATAGTTTTATTAATTATAAATTAATTGATAATTAAAATTGTTTAATTAAATTAATTATAACTGTATAGATTATAATTAAGAATTTAATATTCTTATTTAATTGTTATTATATATATTTTGTAAGATTAAATAAATTTATTTATGATAAATTAGATAATCGTAGATAGAAGATCTCAGGACAAATTTAGAAGTTGTTTATTCATAATATTAATATATAATGTTTTTGAGTTTATGATTAATTTTTAATTACTTATTAATTATGAATTAAATTTATTATAGATTACGTAATATAATTATTATCACATAAAAATAGTTTATTTTTATTATAATTTATTTTTAATTCATAATTAATAATTGTTGTTTAATTTGTAGCTATTTGTTAAATATATATCATTATTTGATTTATTAAGTAAGCGAATTAAAAATATTTATAACACATAAACATAGGTTTGTCAAGGCAGTTAAATATTCATAAACTATTTGAATATTATTCTAATTTAAGTTTCAATTTGTTTAATTTTAAATAACAAGATACGAACATTTGAAATTTCAAAAAATTCGATCATTGGATCATTATTATTTATTCTCAACATCTTTAGAGCACCTAAAAATGTATCTAAAAGCAAATAAGTATGAAACACAATGAAAAATTAAAATCGCGTAATAATTGTGCGAATGGTTTTTAAGCCCAGAATTGTTCAAAAACAAAGTCTGATGTTATAAATCATAATTATTATCTATATGGCTTTTTTTATTTATAATAATTTGAAATAGATAATTGTTCAAATAGTAATAACTATTTGAACTGGTTATAATTATTTAAACCGGTTTGGTAAATCAATTTATTTTTTATATCTTTTACTAATTCTTGAAGTATTAAAAAATTAGTATTATTTTGTTTCAAATAAGCTTATAAGTTGAAAATCAATTGTTTTAATTAAAATTATTTAATTAAATTAATTATAACTGTATAGATTATAACTAAGAATTTAATATTCTTATTTAATTATTGTTATATATATTTTATTAGATAATTCAATTTGAATTAAATTTATTTATGATAAATTAGATAATAGTAGATACAAGATCTCAAGACAAAATTAAAGTTTTTATTCAGAATATAATTATTAATTGGTAAACATATTTACATATTAATTTTTAAGATTTATATTAATTTTTAATTATGAATAAATTTATTAGATAACGTATAAATTTATATAATTATGTAATATAATTATATCACATAACAAATAGTTTATTTTTTATTATAATTTATTTTTAATTAATAATTAATAACTGTGTTAATTGTAGCTATTTTGTTAAATATATATATTATTTGACTTATTAAGTAGCTAATTAAAAATTATTTATAACAATAAATATGGTTATGTTAATGCATTCAAATATTCATAACTTTTTGAATATTATTCTAATTTAAGTTTCAATTTGTTTAATTTTAAATAATAAGATACTAATATTTGAAATTTCTAAAAATTCCATCATTAGATAATTATTATTTATTCTCAACATTCTTAGAGCACGTAAAAACGTATCTAAAAGCAAATAAGTATGAAATACAACGAAAAATTAAAATCGTGCAATCATTGTGCGAATAGTTTTTAAGCCCAAAATTGTTCAGAAACAAAATCTGACGTTTTAAATCATAATTATTATCTATATGCCTTTTTTTATTTATAATAATTTGAAATAGATAATTGTTCAAATAGTAATAACTATTTGAAGTGGTCATAATTATTTAAACCGGTTTGGTAAATAAATTTATTTTTAAATCTCTTACTAATTCTTGAAGTATTAAAAAATTAGTATTATTTTGTTTCAAATAAGTTGATAAGTTGAAAATCAATTGTTTTATGACAAAAAGAAATGGTAATAACAATTTTATTTAATAAGCTTGTATGTTGGAAAACAATTGTTTTATGACAAAACGAAAGGTAATAATGATTAAAAATAGATAATTATTCAAGGCCATAATTATTTGATCTAATTTGGCAAGCTTATTTATTTTTTAAATCTCTTATTAATTTTTGAAATATTAATAAAATAGTATTATTTTATTTTGCATAAGCTTTTATACTGAAACAATTATTTTATGAAAAAACAAAAGGTCATAACGATTTGAAATAGATAACTATTCAAATGGACATGACTATTTGAACTGATTCGATAAAAAAATTAACTTTTAAAATCACTTAGTTATTAATTTTTGGAATATTAATAAATTAGTTTTATTTTATTTTGAATAAGCTTGTATGAATTAAAACAATTGTTTTATGACAAACGAAAGGTCATAACAATTTTAAATAGACAATTGGTCAAATAGTCATAGCTTTTTAAATTTGTTAATATTAGTTTATAATATTAATTATTTGTTCATACAAGCTTATAAAACAGTTGATTAATATTTGTCTTGTCTCAAATATCGGATTTTTGAATAATTATCTATTTTAATTATCGATAATTTATCATAAAATATCAAATATACATTTTAAAATATTTATGATTATTTTTAATAATTATTTAACAAAATTCATAAATTATATTATTATTTCATAGCTTATTTATTAGTAAATATCAATAATTAACTAATAATATTTTAATATTTTAATTTAAATATTTAAAACTTTTAATTATTAACATTCAAAATATTAATAAAAAAAGGATATGAAAAAATAAATCTGTTTACCAATCAAGTTCAAATAGTTGTGACTATTTGAACAATTATTTATTTAAAATCATTATGACCTTTTGTTTTGACAAAAAAACAATTGTTTCAGTTCATAAAAGCTTATCCAAGATAAAATAATACTAATTTCTTAATATTTCAAAAATTAATGAGCAAGAGTTTAAAAAAATTAATTTGTTTATTTAACAAATTTAAATAGTTATGGCTATTTGAATATTATCTATTTAAAATCATTATGATCTTTGGTTTTGTCATAAAACAATTGTTTCAGTTCATACAAGCTTATTCGAAATAAAATAATAGTAATTTATTAATATTTCAAAAATTAACAAGTGATTTAAAAAATGATTTTGTTTACTGAATTAGTTCAAATAATTATGGCTATTTCAATAATTATCTATTTGAAATCAATATTACCTTTTGTTCGGTCATATAATAATTGTTTTTTTATCATACAAGCTTCTAAATAAAATAACACTAATTTATTAACCTTTCAAAAGTTAGTAAGTAAGAAATTTAAAAAATAAATTTATTTATCAAACCCGTTTAAATAGTTATGACTATTCGAACGATTGCATAGTTTAAATCAGTTATTTAAAAAGTAAACCTTTTTTGTTCTGTCATAAAACAATTATGCATGTCCATACAAGCTTATTCGAAATAAAATAATACTAGTCTAATAATACTCTAAAAATTAATAACTAAGAGATTTAAAAAATAAAATATGTTTGCTGAACCAGTTTAAATAGTTAAGACTATATGAACAATTATCTATTTTGAATCGTTATAATCTTTTGTTTTATCATAAAATAATCTTTTCAATTCATGCTAGCTTATTCAAAATAAAATAAAATGAATTTATTAATATTTCAAAAATTAATAAGAAATTTAACAAATAATTTTGCTTACCTAACCAGTTCAAATAATTATAATTATTTGAATAATTATTTATTTCAAATAATTATGACCTTTTTTTTTGTCGTAAAACAAATGTTTTTGTCCACATATGTTTGTTTGGAATAAATTAATACTACTCTATTAATATTTTAAAATTAATAATAGATCTAAAAATAAATCTTTTTAGATATCTATTAATTAATAAAAATCAATAATTAAAATATTTAAATTAAAATCAATTCCAGATAATTAATAATAAATTATAAGTATTTATAATAATAATAATTATAACCAAGAAATAATTTAATTTATTAAAGTTAATAGAATTAAGTTAATTAAATATTTATAAATAGTAAATAAATAAACTATAGAAATAGCTATAGTTTTTATTAATTATAAATTAATTAATAATTAAAATTATTTAATTAAATTAATTATAACTGTATAGATTATAACTAAGAATTTAATATTCTTATTTAATTATTGTTATATATATTTTATTAGATAATTAAATTTGAATTAAAGCAATTTATGATAAATTAGATAATAGTAGATATAAGATCTGAGGACAAAATTAAAGCTTTTATTCAAAATATAATTATTAATTGGTAAACATATTTAAATATTAATTTTTAAGATTTATATTAATTTTTAATTATGAATAAATTTATTGGATAGCGTATAAATTTATATAATTATGTAATAGAATTATTTCACATAACAAATAGTTTATTTTTTATTATAATTTATTTTTAATTAATAATTAATAACTGTGTTAATTGTAGCTATTTTGTTAAATATATATATTATTTGATTTATTAAGTAGCTAATTAAAAATTATTTATAACAATAAATATGGTTATGTTAATGCATTCAAATATTCATAACTATTTGAATATTATTCTAATTTAAGTTTCATTTTGTTTAATTTTAAATAATAAGATACTAATATTTGAAATTTCTAAAAATTCCATCATTGGATATTTATTATTTATTCTCAACATTCTTAGAGCACCTAAAAATGTATCTAAAAGCAAATAAGTATGAAATACAATGAAAAATTAAAATCGTGCAATAATTGTGCTGGTTTTTAAGCCCAAAAGTGTTCAGAAACAAAATCTGACGTTTTAAATCATAATTATTATCCATATGCCTTTTTTTATTTATAATAATTTGAAATAGATAATTGTTCAAATAGTAATAACTATTTGAAGTGGTCATAATTATTTAAACCGGTTTAGTAAATAAATTTATTTTTTAAATCTCTTACTAATTCTTGAAGTATTAAAAAATTAGTGTTATTTTGTTTCAAATAAGTTTATAAGTTGAAAATCAATTGTTTTATGACAAAAAGAAAAGGTAATAACAATTTTATTTAATAAGCTATAAAATGAATTTATTAATATTTCAAGAATGAATAAGAAATTTAACAAATAATTTTGCTTACCTAACCAGTTCAAATAATTATAATTATTTGAATAATTATTTATTTCAAATAATTATGACCTTTTTTTTTGTCGTAAAACAAATGTTTTTGTCCATATAAGTTTGTTTGGAATAAATTAATACTACTCTATTAATATTTTAAAATTAATAATAGATCTAAAAAATAAAATCTTTTTAGATATCTATTAATTAAAAAAATCAATAATTTAAAATATTTAAATTAAAATCAATTCCAGATAATTAATAATAAATTATAAGTATTTATAATAATAATAATTATAACCAAAAATAATTTAATTGTTAAAGTTAATAGAATTAAGTTAATTAAATATTTATAAATAGTAAATAAATAAACTATAGAAATAGCTATAGTTTTTATCAATTATAAATTAATGATAATTAAATTATTTAATTAAATTAATTATAACTGTATAGATTATAACTAAGAATTTAATATTCTTATTTAATTATTATTATATATATTTTATTAGATAATTAAATTATTTATGATAAATTAGATAATAGTAGATATAAGATTTCAAGACAAATTTAAAGCTTTTATTCATAATATAATTATTAATTTTTAATTATTTATTAATTACGAATAAATTTATTGGATTGCTTATAAATTTATATAATTATGTAATATAATTATATCACATAACAAATAGTTTATTTTTTATTATAATTTATTTTTAATTAATAATTAATAATTGTGTTAATTGTAGCTATTTTGTTAAATATATATTATTTGATTTATTAAGTAGCTAATTAAAAATTATTTATAACAATAAATATAGTTATGTCAATGCATTAAATATTAATAACTATTTGAATATTATTCTAATTTAAGTTTCAATTTGTTTAATTTTAAATAACAAGATTCTAATATTTGAAATTTCAAAAAATTCCATTATTGGATAATTATTATTTATTCTCAACGTCCTTAGAGCACCTAAAAATGTATCTAAAAGCAAATAAGTATGAAACACAATGAAAAATTAAAATCGCGCAATAATTGTGCGAATGTTTTTAAGCCCAGAATTGTTCAGAAAGAAAGTCTGATGTTTTTAAATCATAATTATTATCTATATGGCTTTTTTATTTATAATAATTTGAAATAGATAATTGTTCAAATAGTAATAACTATTTGAACTGGTTATAATTATTTAAACCGGTTTGGTAAATTAATTTATTTTTTAAATCATTTACTAATTCTTGAAGTATTAAAAAATTAGTATTATTTTGTTTCAAATAAGCTTATAAGTTGAAAATCAATTATTTTAATTAAAATTATTTACTTAAATGAATTATAACTGTATAGATTATAACTAAGAATTTAATATTCTTTTTTAATTATTGTTATATATATTTTATTAGATAATTAAATTTGAATTAAATTTATTTATTATAAATTAGATAATAGTAGATATAAGATCTCAGGACAAAATTAAAGCTTTTATTCAGAATATAATTATTAATTGGTAAACATATTTAAATATTAATTTTTAGGATATCTATTATTTAAAAAAAATCAATAATTAAAATATTTAAATTAAAATCAATTCCAGATAATTAATAATAAATTATAAGTATTTATAATAATAATAATTATAACCATGAAATAATTTAATTTATTAAAGTTAATAGAATTAAGTTAATTAAATATTTATAAATAGTAAATAAATAAACTATAGAAATAGCTATAGTTTTATTAATTATAAATTAATTGATAATTAAAATTATTTAATTAAATTAATTATAACTGTATAGATTATAACTAAGAATTTAATATTCTTATTTAATTATTATTATATATTTTTATTAGATAATTAAATTATTTATGATAAATTAGATAATAGTAGATATAAGATCTCAGGACAAATTTAAAGCTTTTATTCATAATATAATATTAATTTTTATGATTTATACTAATTTTTAATTATTTATTAATTATGAATAAATTTATTGATTGCTTATAAATTTATATAATTACGTAATATAATTATATCACATAACAAATAGTTTATTTTTATTATAATTTATTTTTAATTAATAATTAATAATTGTGTTAATTATAGCTATTTTGTTAAATATATATTATTTGATTTATTAAGTAGCTAATTAAAAATTATTTATAACAATAAATATAGTTATGTCAATGCATTAAATATTCATAACTATTTGAATATTATTCTAATTTAAGTTTCAATTTGTTTAATTTTAAATAACAAGATACTAATATTTGAAATTTCAAAAAATTCCATCATTGGATAATTATTATTTATTCTCAACATCCTTAGAGCACCTAAAAATGTATCTAAAAGCAAATAAGTATGAAACACAATGAAAAATTAAAATCGCGCAATAATTGTGCGAATGGTTTTTAAGCCCAGAATTGTTCAGAAACAAAGTCTGATGTTTTAAATCATAATTATTATCTATATGGCTTTTTTTATTTATAATAATTTGAAATAGATAATTGTTCAAATAGTAATAACTATTTGAACTAGTTATAATTATTTAAACCGGATTGGTAAATCAATTTAGTTTTTAAATCTTTTACTAATTCTTGAAGTATTAAAAAACTAGTATTATTTTGTTTCAAATAAGCTTATAAGTTGAAAATCAATTGTTTTAATTAAATTAATTATAACTGTATAGATTATAACTAAGAATTTAATATTCTTATTTAATTATTATTATATATATTTTATTAGATAATTGAATTTATTTATGATAAATTAGATAATAGTAGATATAAGATCTCAGGACAAATTTAAAGCTTTTATTCATAATATAATTATTAATTTTTATGATTTATATTAATTTTTAATTATTATTAATTATGAATAAATTTATTGGATTGCTTATAAATTTATATAATTACGTAATATAATTATATCACATAACAAATAGTTTATTTTTTATTATAATTTATTTTTAATTAATAATTAATAATTGTGTTAATTGTAGCTATTTTGTTAAATATATATATTATTTGATTTATTAAGTAGCTAATTAAAAATTATTTATAACAATAAA